>KV426712.1:0-16462 GCA_001632375.1 Exidia glandulosa HHB12029 | reverse complement strand
GTGGAAAGAGGTCGTGGCCGCGCCTTGGTCGTATCTTCAGGTGGTGGTGCAGGCGCGGAACCGAATGCCATGGGCTCATTACGATGGGACTGGTGGATACCGGGAATGATCATCGAAGCTGCCTTGGGAGGTTGTTTTTGGATGGGTACGGGCGGGGAGACTGGCAGCGGCGAGCTGGAGAGATCTGGCGTTGTTGGTCCTGTGCGCGGCGACAAGCTTGCACCAGGTCCGCCGAATGGCGCAGCATTCACAGCGGACACCGTTGGCTGCGCCGAAGAAATCGGAGCAAATATCGCGGCAGCGGACGGCGTCGAGCGCATGATGGAGATACCGGACTTCGCAGGCGACGCGCTCGAAGGCATGTCAGAGCCAGCAGACCTCGGCCGTGCCTGTTGTTGTGCTCGAGGAATATCGACAGCCCCTGGAGTCATCGACTGCGTCGGAGTCAACGATGGACTCGCGCGACCATCCCGTTCGCGTTCTCGACGACTTGCTACGGCATCCCGCACCTCGTCGTATCGGCTGCGCATGGAGTTGAACAGACCAGGATTCTCGCGCTCCATCTGCTCGTCGTCTATTCCTTGCACGTTCATCGCGTTCGCATCCTTCTTCAAGCCCCAAGTCGCACTCCACTTCTTCACCGCCTCCCTCGCAGAGGTCGCTAACGGGCCCTTCTCCGCCGCCGCCGCACGTGCTTTGAGCGTCGACAAGAACGTCGATGGCCGCGGTGACGGTGATGCCCCGGTACTGGACATAGAGGATGGCGTAGTTGGACGAGAGCGTCCGCTGAGCAGCTCGTCGCCGTCAGAAATCGCAGATGCAGACGACACGGAGCCCGAAGACTGGCGGTGTTTACGGTACGAGCTCGCGTCGTGCATTGACTCGTCTTCTTCCTCGTCTTCGACGACGGAATCTGCCCGCGCAGCGGCGGGCGCAGACGTTCCTCGCTGGGTCTCCGTGCCAGGAACGGTAGTTCGCAAGCGTCCACGAGATTCGTCGATAATCTCATCTGGTAACCGTGGCGTTGTCGTCTCAGAGCTGCCGCCGCTAACGGTGTGCAACGTGGATGTAGAGGCGTTCGCATTAGTACCGGCTGCGAACCACGTCTTCTGCGCGGGCGGCGACGTTGGTAGAATACCAGGGGCCGTAGGTGGCGAAGTTTCCGCTCGGGGGAGCACACCAGGTTCAGGAGGGCTCGTCTCGGTTGCCGGTGGTGATGTTAACGCTTCAGTCGATGCGGCCTTCGGTAGAGCCTGCGTATCGTCTCCAGACGTCGCGGCAGGGGGGACAGGAAGTGTTTCTCTAGCATCTTCGCCCATCTGCTGCATCTGGCGCAGCGCAGGCCGCAGAGCATCTTCCCAGATACCACCCCTGCGATCATACGGACCCGAGTCGAAGAACGCGATGTCGTCCATGTTAGGAAGGACGACAGATTCCAATATCTGAGGACATATTCAGCGGGTACGAAAATAACGCGAAATGGATCGCACGTACGATCTCCTTGAGCTTCGACTCGATGGTATTGAGGATCATACTCCACTTGATCTGGCGGTCGCTCACGATGGGCTCGACACCGAGATCCATCTTGGGCATCGTCGTGAAGGCGTACCAGATACGGTTGCTCGGCGGGCGCTTGACCTTGACCAGCAGGTTTCCTTCGAGCTCGCGCAGGACGGCCGCAAGCACGAGCTTGACTGTATAGCTCTTGAATCTCGGGCCGAGGTTGATAATGGCCACCGTCTCGATAGTTACGCGAATCTCGCCCTTGTAGCGCAGCCCGACCTCGAAGCTCGCGTCGCCCTCGCGCGTGAGCTCTTTGAGCATCGGTTTCTGCAGCAGTGGCGCAGTGTTGCCCACGTTCACCTCCTTGACTATGATGTCCTGCAGGAACGCGGGGCGCTTGACCTTGGAGAGCTTCTTCATGATGCGCGATATAATGAACTGCTCAAGCGCCGCGGTGCGATAATACGAGAATACGATGCGCCCGAGGAGTGCGTTGAGCCAGCGCATCGGGATACGGTCTTCGACCGCGTCCAGCGTGTTCACAAGCGCGGCCATGTCGTCGGCACTGAACACGGGGGTGACACTCGGAGGATGAGGATTCGCGGGCTGGCCGGCGTGGTGCAACGCGAAGTACCAGTCTTCCATCTCGATGTTGGAGCGTACGAAGATGAACCAGGGCGTGCGCGGGTCGAACGCTTCTTCGCGCGCGGCTTCGAGACGCGAGGCGGTCTCGTCGAGCGCAGCGACTTCCTTCTTCTTCGTAGCGTCTTCCTTGGCCGCCTCGACCTCTTCCGTGCTTGTCGCCGTCATCTCGCGCGTGACGCTTGGAAGCTCCCTTGCGGGTGTCACGTCCTTGGGCATGAGGCATATTGCATTGCGTTTCGCAAAGAGCTCGCCGTCCTGCAGACCTTCAGGGAAGCTGTTACAGACGTGTCAGCTTTGGCGCCGCACAGGTTGCGAGACACGTACATGGTGACGCGGTGCATGCTCACGTCGAGCGCGGCCCAGCACTCCGCCATCGCCTCGTCCTCGTACAGGTAGAGCACGGTGCCCTTGAGCGCGACGAAGAACGTGTCCTTCGGCCGGGCGCGCTTCGGGTCTTTGCTGCGCGCGTCGAGGAACGAGCGCATGAGGCCCATGTACGTCCCGTCGCCCTGCTGCTCTTCGAACGTGCGTCGCACGACGAGCCAGCCCTTGCGCGGCTTGGGGAAGTCGGCGAACGCGGGCGACTGGGGCTCGCCCTTCTCCTTCGCGTCGTCATCGTTGGCGAGCTCGGCCTTCGCGGCCTTTGCAGGGTCTGGGTCGCCGACGGGCACCGACGTGTAGATGGTCCACGCAACGGCCGCTGCTATGAGGAGCGGGAGGAAGGTGAGGCCGCCGAGGACATAGGCGTAGACCAACGCCCTGAGCATCGAGAGAGCACGAGGAGGTCACGCTAGTTGTCGCCGCAAATTACGACGGGCGGTGCGACGAACGGTGTGGCTGGAGAGTGACGTGCCAGGGCGGAAGTAAACGCGTGTTGCTTATGTAACCGCTCTTATCTTTATCTAGGCACAACTCTCTGAAGCAGTTTAATTACATGCACACCAATCATCCATTGCACGCGTCCCGAGCGGCACCTTAGCTATACAGACCGAAAGAACTGCGGGTAATCGGTCAGAAAGACGAAGGCAAGAGAGGAACGTGCTGTTTCACCTGGTTTGGAGGAGCCCACGACCCCTGGCTTCGCACAATCGGAGCGCCGCCTATCTGAGGCGCGGGAGCAAGACCCACACCCATACCCCGTCCCATAGGCGCACCACCACCTGCGCCTGGTAAGACGTTCCTGCGCTGCTGTTGCGGAGCAGGAGGTGCTTGCGGTCTCCAGGGCTGGAACGCGCCGGCGTTCATAGTCCCACCGCCTCCCATGAAAGCGCTTCCCGAGCCAAAGTGCGAACCCTGTGACGGCGAGCGCACACCGGTGTCCATGCTGCTGATGGACAGCCCCATACCGACGCCGAGCTCGCGCGCCTCGTCGGGCTCGATGGGACCGTCGATACCAAGCACGCGGCGAAGTTCAGCATTCTCCGCCTCAAGACGCTGGATCTCAGCTTCCCGTTCAACGGCCCAGTCGCCGGGACCATCGTCAGACGTGTCGTCCGCATGCGGGTGCTCCGAGTCCGAATCGAACGCAGACATCTCGCCCGCCGCGTCAGATGCGCCAGAGAGAGACCGGAGAGCGAGTCTGAGATTGTGCGCGAGCTGTTCGAGGTGTTGCGGGTTGATAGCGTTTGACGAAGCGAGCGCAGGGTCGGCCGCCATCGCGTACGCCTCAGAACTGCGAGAAGCGAGCAACGCTTCGTAATGCCGTATCATCGTCTGCTCGTGCTGCTGTGCAGCTATCTACGCGCAGGGTCATCAGCTGAGCGAGCGAGGCAGAGACAGTGCATCGACTCACGGCGTGACCGCGGAACTTGGACATGACGGTGTCGAGCGTCTGCTCGAACTCCTTGAGCAGCGCCGCGAGCTGCTTGTTCTCCTGCGTAAGGTGCTGGTGCTCTAGTATAACCTGCGCGTTCGTGCGCTCGATTGCGCTCTCGAAAGTCTCTAAGAACGCAACGGTCAGAGCTACGCGTCGTATACAGTGACACGGCGAAGGCTCCTTACCTTTGGATATATCGAGGTTGAACCGCCGCAAGCTCGAGCTGGAGCCAGTCTGAGCAGCTTGATCCTACGCGAGCGCAAAGCCATAGTGATCAACGCGACGCCAGACAGCGCGACGGACAGCCCACACCTTCAAGGTACCGACTTGCTTCTGGAGCGACGCTGTCAACTCGCGGTTACGCGACAGCTGGTCCGAGAGCTCATTGACGAGCTCCCACAGGCGGGACATCTCGGGATCCTCGTTCTCCATCATGCAGCGGCGAAACGAGAGGTCAAAGAAAGGAGTCGCGGATCGGGAATTCGCGTAGCGCGACTTCAGTGCTTAGAGGTCACTTGGACAAAGTACACAATCATTGCACATGGTAGTACATACAGTACTGCTACACAAAAGTACATCCGAAAGAAAGAAGTCGTAAATGGTCGTTGGTCGTGAGTAGTGAGTAAGATCGAGTTCCACAGATCAATGTCAATGACCCCCCAAAGTCAGAGCGCCCCTACATAATGACGCACGACTCGCTAGTAGGTGAGAGCTGCCCAAGCGTCCGCGCCCAGCGCGAACGAGCAGCACGCGCGTCAGCTGGATCCCTATAGAGCAGTTCCTCCGCCTCCAGCAGCTCGGCAAGCTCATCGTCTTCGCTCCCTCCACCACGAGCTGCGATAGCAGCCCGCAGCTTCTTGTCGCGATTAGCACGCTCGGTGTCGACGGCCTGCCACGTCCAGAACGACTTGAAGATGATGCGACTTTCGTCGCATTCTTCAGGATCCGCATATCGTAGCCTGCGAGCCTCCCATGCGCGCCAGCCACGACGGTGACGTGTCTGGCTGCTCAGCTCGCGCACCAACGTCTCTCCAGGGAGGTTGCGACAGTCTGAAGCGTTGACCTCGGCGCCCTTGATGTTGCGCCGCCTCGACTGACGCACGAACTCGCGTACGGCGGCTCCACCAGCGCGAGTGCCATCCAGTTCGAGGACATGTAGGTGAGGGCATGCGCGAATGAGAGCGATGACCGCCTCGCTCGTGATACGCGCGCATGAAGAGAGGACGAGATGTTCCAGCGCCTGGCCAGGTTGTGGAGGCGGCGGGATGAGGACACTGCGTCGAGAACGGGGCTCCTCCGCGACGGGCGTCAGCGCCTCAAGCACGGCGTCGGTGATATCAGTCGCGTCTTCTAGGTCAATGCGACGAATAACGGGCGTGGTACGCAAGAAGCGAATCAGGCCGCCATCGTCCAGGTCAGCGCCCAAACCTGCGATTTCGAAGAACTCCAGGAGGGGTACAGCATATGCGAGGTATCCGCATGCGGCATCGGAGAGCAAGCGACAGTGCGAAAGGTTAAGATGGCGCAGCCGCATAACGCGCTTGAAGTAGCGCGTGGTGTCGGCGGGATCGTATCCCATCTCGCGTGCAGAAAGCGAGACCTTCTGGAAAGGTGACACGCCATCCACAGTCGCCATATTCTCCATGTCGTCCTGCCAGGAGGTGAACACCTCTAGATCAGTGTCCTCCAGGCCGGTGCTGTACGATAAGTCTAGTATTTCGAGAAGAGGTGCCCCGCGAGCGAGGGCATGCATCATACCGGCGTTGAGACCCTTGAGGCCACAGAGACGCAGCTCTGTAAGGCACGTGTGGGTTCTGTTCCGACCTAGTGGGGCGCTCGCCACGCTGGTGATGCCCGAGGCGTCTATGTTGCGACACCGACCGACGTCGAGTGCAGTCAAGTGCGAGCAAGTGTTTGCCAGGAGTACGCAGGTCACGTTAGTGGCAGCAGAGAGTCCCTTCAACGATACTCGCTTCAAGCCAGGCGACCGGATAATGATCTCATGCAGAGCTGTCGTCGTAACGAATTTGCAGCCTTGCAAATTGAGATACGTGAGCTGGCTGATGGGCAAGCTCTTTGTCTCCATCTGGACCAGACAGATCGAAGCTGCGAGCTCGCGCACTCCTGCGGGATGAAGGGACGTAAGACCCCGCAGATCGATATGCCGGACGAACGGGCCAGCGACTCTGACAAGGCGAAGGAGGGCCGCAACAGGCATCTGGGGAAACGCGTGAAGATCCAAATGACCCCACAGTTGTCCGTCTAGCACGAGGGCTTGCCAGGACTTGGACACCTGCAAATCCTTGAGGACTCCGATACGTAACCGGAGTAACGAGTGATACGTACGCGACTAAGCTTGAACAGTTCCCTCAAGCCTTTCTCGCGACCGACATACCGCTGGCGCCCTGCTTTGGCGACCGTCCATGACCCTTTCCGAAGCTGGTCCTCGTGCTCGGCCTCATGCAACCCAACTAGTGCGAAGAGAATGGATAGCTTCAGCTCACGCGGCAGTAGGGTGTCGAACTTGGAACGCGGCGGCAACATGATGGTGGCTGCAAGATCTTCGGCATCGGTATCGAAATCCGTTCTACCTGACGTTGGGAGGGGCGACGTGTATGCGCGCGCCTTGCGAAAGCTGGAGCGCAGTGGCATCGTGGCATAGTGCGAGTCGGATCGCACAGATGCATGCTCGAATGTGAGAGATGCAAGCGGCAGACCAGACGAGCTGTCGATGAGCTTGTCGAGGGCAAGCGTCTTGCGCCGAAGCAGCTTGCTGGTGATGTTGCCCTTCGTCTTCGTAAGTTTGTCCTTGATCGCCGACATGGAGACGGATTGCACGGAGCGCGACGACAACGAGGACGCGGAGCGAGAGCGCGAGAGCGGCGTTGCAGTACTCATAAGCGTACTTGCCGCAGGCTCAGGGCGCCGGGTTTCCTCGGGTCGATGAAGCGCGAGGCCAGATGCAGGGGTTGCATCCGATAACGCACTCTCTGGAGATTCGACACGTGGGAGAAGCCTGGTGGGCGAGAACGACAAAGGCGGGAGGCTCGGCGGGTCCGGCACAGCAGCGGAAGCCCGCGCCTTGCCCTTATCAGACGACGGGCCAGCGTCCGAGGGAGAGGAGCTGAACACGCTCTCGCCGAAGGACGTGCCGGGCGTGTACGGATCCGAAGGTGAGCCGTAGCTGGAGCCCGGCATCGAGTCACCGGCGCTTGACATGGGTCGTAGCGCCACCGGCGAGAAAGCGAACGACGTCGGCGTGTCTGGCGTCGACGCAGGCGTACCGCGGTCGCTGGATGGTGAGAATGGGAAGATATCGACGCTCATGGTCCTTCCAGCTGGTGGAGAGCTAGCGGGGAGCTCCTGTCTTAGGGGCGGTCGCGTGTTGCTGGGGCCCGCGTGCGATGTGTGCGAAGCGTCTTCTGGCGAGGACCAGGCGCGGTAGTCGAACGAGGCGAGCTCGTCGGGCGTTCCGACGAGTGGGAATGGCCAGATATCGTCAGGTAGAGTTAGGATTGTGTCAGCAGCATCGATGAGGCGGCTGCTTTGGCCAGCGAGCGCCAGGTCAGCCGGGTTGTCGGGATAAGTAGCGGCCATCGCTGGCCTGTGGAGGGCGCGTGGGCGTTGTGGTTGAGATAGAGGTTGTACAGAATGGTGATATAAGACGGAGGCGGGAAACGAGAGCGGGTGAGGCGACAAGGTCACATTGAGCAACGCAATATCGGACCTTTCAAATAAACGCGGTCGCCGGACCGACAATCTGTCTCCGCACCCGATATGGCTTATCTCGCCCAAACACCATCAATATCCAGACGGGGCGCCCCCCGCCAATATACACGACGCTGAGTCCCGCTCGGTCTTGCGGGTTACTTCAGCGTATGCCTTCCAGGGAGGAAGGGAGGACAGAACGGAGGCAAAGGATGGTTGGCCGGACTTTGAAATGAGGCTCGTAGATCTCTCCCTCAGGTTCTGAACTCCGACTTCTGTCTCTTGAGCTCCTTCCTCACCGTTGGCCCAAAAAGGTGCTTTTCGCTTCTCATGATCGGTCGCGTGTGTTCATCGAACTGACCTTCTGAGACACTCAGACATCGTTCCCCAGCCCTCTAAAGGTCTGTACATGCCCCGATGTCGCGTGAGACCGGCGTGTTGACAACGCGTCAGCAGTCTCCCCAGACTCTCCATCACCTCCTACACCATGGTGGCCACCAAAGCAAAGACTACAAAGCCTGAGACGACTGCAGCCCCCAAGAAGAGTGCGTGCCTGGCCTTGAGCTTGCTATATGCTTACCACGCCCCTCCATGGCCGCAGAGAAGTCCTCTGGTGGCGGTATCAAGAAGATCTCACCATACAACAAGTTCATTCGCAATGTTTGTGGGACGTCTCTACTATTTCGTCCCCATCTCACCTCTCTGTAGGAACTGCAGCGCTTGAAGGACTCTCAACCCGAGACTACCCACTCCGAAAGGTTCCGGATCTCTCCGTCCCACTTCAACTTCCGGCTTCTGACTCTGTCGTGTTAGGTTCAAGCTCGCCGCTGCCAACTGGAAGACTGCACGCGAGAACCCGAAGAACGCCAAATGAGCGCGCTTCGTGAACGCTCCTCTGTACTCTTGCACCATGGTCGTCGTCGTCGTCCTCGTCGAGTCGCTGTACTTCTACATTCCACCCGCTGTCGTCCTTTGCTCTCCGCTCTCTGCCGTCCAGGTTCTCGCGTGTGGTGGCATCTGTAGTGCTGTCGCTGCCTCGCTCTGCTTTGTATGTGCTTCATCATGCGCTGTCCGTCACCATCTGTGTACTGCCTATGCACCTTTGCTAACGCCTTCAACATGCCATACGTGTCCTGAATCGTTCTGGGTTCGCAAGCGATCTGCCAGTCATCGCAATCTACGGCGGCTTGACTGTATCTACTCGAACGTGCGGAGCAGGACGCCGTCGCGCTCTACAAGCCTTCGATCATCTTTCGTCGCCTACGCAGCCTGTCGAAGCGTTATACAGGATGGAGCTGCCACGCATTGAGGTGATTGCGCAACTCCTGACTGTGCTGCTCCCGGCCGGATCCACTCTCGCGTCGATAACGCGCTTCTTGCCTCGGCTGCATGCGCGGTCGCACGATGAATTTCTCTATGGAAGTCACGTGATGAGCTGTCTGGAAACCCCGACGCCCGGCTTTAGGATGCGATTTTTGCTGACGCAAGAAAATGGGAGCACAACAGTCAACGCCAACATCATTATCCTCTATCTGCCCTGTTCTGGGACAGAGAATCGACGTATGGAGACCGAACACTTCTATTGCACGGTGCGAACGAAGCAGAAGTCAGAGGTTGGCTAGTCCTTACCGTCAATAACTTTACACCCAGCGCATGTACATTTTATGCGACTATTTTGAGGCTGGGCCTCAGCGACGCTTTGGTCCAACATCAGCTGCAGGCTTGTACCTAGGGGCGAGCCTCCTCTTATAGTGAGTGCACTGCTCCAGGTCCCTACGAAGTACTCCAATGAACGGTTTCTCCAGGAACACCAAGTACCTATTTCTGAGATCGTTTCAGTCAGCCATGGGTGCACTCGTGCCTGACATGACGAGCAGCATGCTTATGGTGCCTCCTTTACCGGTCCAGGCTCCTGAAAATCATGCAACTCTCGATCGCGCGTGCCGCTAAGCGGTGGGTCCTCAGCCCGATGATTCCTCGGTGAAATCTCGCACACTGAGCGTCTCCTCCCCACGGGCCATGGACGAGAGCCGTAATAACGTCAGGGTGTAAATCCGGGCCGGAGATCCCTTGTCCGCTGCTCGCCTCTTGCGTCGTACGCATACTTTAAACGGCCTTGGCTGAACGTCAACTCAGCTTCCGCGAAGGTGTATCCCGGATCGACGTGCTGAGGGCTTTATGGGACTGTTCTTACTCCAGGGACGCGGTCGAGAGCAGAAACGAGTTTAGCGGACCGTTGGCTGCCGCGGCACGCTACTCCGGACGCGCATGGGGTTTGCCTAACGGCCCCGCGGTTTCTCCGGGCACAAGGGTCCCGAATGGGCGTCGAGCAGCTTAAAGGGAGCGCAAGGGGCAAGCACGGGCCTGGCGACCGCCTCAACTCGATCCGCCGCAACCATGACTTCCAAGAACTCGGACGTGGTCATCGCGCACAATGAGGAGTTCAAGCATTCGCTCGGCGCGAATGTTGTCAACGACGCGCAGAAGGCGGACGCCGCGGAGCACACGATGACGCTGCGCGAGGCATTCGCGACGCACAAACGCGCAATCTTCTGGAGCATGGCCTTGAGCTCTGCGTGAGTGGACGCGACTAGACTTCCTCCGACACGCGACGCTGACAATATCTTCAGGCTGATCATGGAGGGGTACGACGTAGTCGTGATCGCGTCGTTTTACGGTCATCGTATGTGGGCACCTCGCCTCTGCAGTATCCTCTGAGTTCTTCCTCAGCTGCTTTCACCAAGCGGTTCGGTGTCCTGGCTCCGGGATCGACAACGGAGTACATCATTCCCGCGGACTGGCAATCTGGTCTTGGTAACGGCTCCTCTGCCGGGGCTATCATTGGCTTGCTCGTAAACGTGAGTTCCCTCAGTGACCGCCTCCTAGATGTCCCCTTACCATTCATTATTCAGGGCTGGGCAGCAGATCGTTATGGACCCAAAGTTGTGATGATCTCGGCCCTCGTCGCGCTCACAGGATTCATCTTCATCCCCGTCTTCGCCGAATCCCTCTCGACACTAGTCGTCGGAGAAGTTCTGTGAGTGCTCCTCTGGTGAACCTCTAGCTTTGCACTCACACTGTGTCTATTACAGATGCGGAATCAGCTGGGGTGTCTATCAAACTCTCACCACAGCGTATGCATCGGAGGTCTGCCCGATTCAGCTGCGAGGATACCTCACCGCATACGTGAATTTATGTTGGGGAGTCGGTATCCTTATTTCGTCTGGCGTGGTGAAGGCAACGCTCAACATTGAGAGTGACTGGAGTGCGTGCATGTGTTTGCTTCTACGATCTCACTTCACTGACATTCCCTTCAGGTTGGCGACTGCCCTTCGTCGTCCAATGGGTGCGTTACATCTCGGAAGACTATACCCCATAACCTGACATGCCACTCCTAGGTCTGGGTCGTCCCGCTGTTCCTCATCTTCTTCTTCGCTCCTCCCAGCCCGTGGTGGCTCGTCCGCAAAGGTCGACTTGAGGAAGCGGAGCAGGCAGTCAAGCGCTTGACGAACCCCGAACGCGTATCCGAAGAAGAAATCCGCAACACTGTCAGCATGATGGTTCATACGAACGAGCTCGAGAAGGCCGAGTCGTCTGGGACGTCCTACATCGACTGCTTCCGGAGGACAGACTTGAGGCGTACGGAGATTGTGATAATGGTCTTCGCGATGCAGCTTCTCAGCGGCCAGAATCTCATTGGACAGGTACGTATACAAAATTTCTTTATCTTGTGGAGATGTATGCTCACAGACCGGTGAAGGGCGTACAATTCTTCGTTACGGCAGGCATGGACACGGCCAACGTATTCAGTCTCAACATGGTCTTGAACGCCATGTTCATCATCGGAACCCTTGTGTCCTGGTGTTGTGAGTGTTCAGAACATTCAACTGCAGTGTACAGCTTCTTATTCCGTCTTACAGTGATGCCGTTCTTTGGACGCCGTACAGTGTACACCGCAGGCATGTTCTGCATGTGCGTAGTGCTCTACACAATTGGCGGTCTCGCGTACAACCCCAGCAACGGATCAATGTGGGCGTCCGGCAGTCTGCTCGTCGTCCTGAACCTCGTCTACAACTCGACCCTCGGCCCGATCTGCTACACGCTCATCGCCGAACTGCCTTCTACGCGTCTGCGCGCGAAGTCGATCGCGCTCTCGCGTTGCGCGTACCAGGTCATGAACATCATATGCGGTATCATCGTCCCTCGCATGCTTAGCCCTGCATCCTGGAATTGGGGCCCGAAGTCCGGTCTCTTCTGGGGCACATCTGCTTTCTTATGCACGTGCTACTGCCTCCTGCGCTTGCCCGAGTCCAAGTAAGTCATTCATGACATACTTGACCACGCAGCTGACCGGTCTACAGGGGTCGGGCTTACGGTGAACTGGACATTCTCTTCGAGAACAAGGTTCCCGCATGGCGCTTCAAGTCGACGAAAGTTGACCGTGAGTTCTCGCTGTGGATGTTTGTGGGACGCACACTGACATTTGTATCTTCTCAGAATTCGCTGGCCATACCGTGGACAGCAAGAAAGATATTGAGGATGGGAAGGAGGGGTCTGACATCAAGGAGGACATCGAGCATATCCATTGAGACTTGTGCCCGGCTCCAACGAAAGATCGTAAAATGACAGCGTATACTATAATGCACAGTACGATTAGCACGACGGTTTACTACTATTACACGTTATCCACCACGTCCTGACCATATGCGACGACAGCTGAACGCGTCAGGAAAACGGGGCGCATCGTCCCGCAAAACCTACAAGTCCAAAATTCATGATGATTTCCACCTTCGCCGCAGCTAACGCATACCCATCCAGCGTCTTGTACACTGGAGCTCGACATAGGTCGCGTTGTAAGACACAGATCGCATTGCAGCGCGAGAGGGGCGTTTAGCAGTGTGCATGTTGGGCATGGCCAGTGAGCGTCCGGGCTCGTCTCCCGTTTCTGTCGTCTCTGGAGCGCGGATCGAGACGATGAAGCTGCGCTTGGCCGCACTCGATCGTCTGCACGAGGAGCGCTCGCAGGCCGCGAGCTTGGTCCGGGTTCAGGAGGCCGTTTGCGATCGCTGCGCACAGGACCTGACGAAGCCGGACGTGGCGCTGCAAGTATCGGCTCATCGTCCTCGGTAAGGTCTATGACGTCCACAACGATGGAGTGGTCAGCAGCATGCTTCGCCTCCGCTTCCGCTTCCTCGCCCGAGGCGCAGGCCTTGCTGTCTCGTGCACGTCGTTCGGCGGCCTATAAAACATCAACTCGTTAACTAAACGTAAGAGGGATCGAATCAAAACAACCACCTCTGCAGCGAGCTCACGCAGTGACTTTCCGGATCTGTCTTTGCGTGTTCCTCCTCCCAGTCGCGAGCCGCCGACAGTTGACATGCCACCAATATTGCGACGTTTCTCGGCCGCCTCCAACGCCTTCAATCGCGCTTGGTGCGGTGGCAGGTCATGCGACATCCCAGTGCCTAGACGCACGCCTGGTGAGTGGAAGCCTTCCCCTGCGTAACCGGACCGGCGCAGCCCATCGAGTTCGTCCTCCAACTGTCCAAGGAACTTGTAGAACTACAAACAGCGTAAGCCAGCGACGAGGCAATATGAATTTACGCATACTTTCTCATCGTGGGGGCCATGCACGTTGTGCGTGAGCTATGAAGCGTATGAGCATGAACAATATCCAAGGAGGAGGAGCGCCGAAACGCGCCTCGTGCAGCATCGTCCCGAGCACATCCTCCTCGTCCATAAACGCAGCCTCATCGAAATGCGGGCGCAGTCTAAGCATAATCTTCTGTCCGCCGTTCACATCTACGCGCGAATTCAGCGGCGTAGACTGAACGCGTAGCTTGAAACACTTACTCATTCCTGCGCCACATTTTCAGCCACGCGCGTCTGGACAGAGTCTTGGAGGTGCGCACCTAGCAAATTGGGGTTGTTCGGGAAGAACTCGGCAAGCACGGGTAGCGTCCAGGCGTGCTTGCGCATAATGGGCTTTACCAGCGACGCGATACGCTCGAGCATGGCCAACGCGCGTGCAGGGTCTGGCTAAGCCTTGTTGTCAGACACGCATACGCTTGATCCAGGATGTAAACGCCAACCTTGTCCCGCAGATGCGTGAACGACTTGACGAATGGATTGGCCAGTCCAGAGACTGGTTCGCTGCGTTTCGGCGGCATGGTGCGAGAGAAGGCAAGTTGGTGGAAACACGCTATGCAACTCCGCACCGTGACACGAACACACGCAGACGCGTCAGCACTTCTGGAACTTTCCCCAATGTATCACTCAGCACTCAGCATGAGGAAATGTGCGATAGAGACTTTGTATTCAATGCAGCTACAGAATCCTTCCTATGCACCTACGGCGGCGGGATGTCTACAATAGAATGGGGGAACGATGTCGATGTGACCCTCTATGTACCGCTAGGAGAAGGGAGGCGAGACAGAAAAAAATGCTGTGCGGTGGGTGGTGCGTGCGATGCGAGCAATGCGAGAGATGATGAGAGCAAGAGAGCGAGTGGTGTGGAAGATGAGGGCGATCAGCCAGCCAGCTGAGGTTCGAGGCGTTGCGCGGAGCGCAAACAAGTCGGGATAGTGTGTGTGTGCCAGGTCAATGGATGGGGAAGGAGGGATAGCGGAAAGGGATGCGAAACGAGTGTGGGCGTGCATCCTTCCTACGAAGGAGCCGGGGTGGAGGATTAGGGGAGGATAGATGAGGTCGGATGAAATGGTAGAACGAATGTGCTGTGCAACCTTCCTACGAAGGCGCCGAGGATAGAGGGGATAATGCAGATGTTTGTGAACGAGTGTGGGTACGCCTCCTTCCTACGAAGGAGCGTCAGATGCGAGAGGTCGGGCTGGAGAGTCGAAAGGAGTGCGACGTTGTGTGCGGATGGAAGAGGGCGGGGTGGATGCAGTAATGATGACACGGGATAGAATAAAGATAGCAGCAGATACGGGAACAGGAGGCTGAGCGGATGGGAAAGGGAAACCTGGGAGCACTGAGAGGGTGATGGACCGGCTGATAGTAATACACGAGCGGGAGTAGAGTTGCGAGCGAGAACGAGAGATCGAGAGATGTCGTCAAACGCACGATGTGTGCGCCGGAGAGATGGATGCGGAGAACTGGAGCCGAGAAATAATAATGAACAGCGAGCAGGAGAGCGATGTCGAGACTGTAGAGGAGACTGAAATCGTCCTGAGAGCAGAGATGGAGCAGATTGTCCTATGCGGTTTTGCGCGCCTCCAAGACTTGGATGACACGCACGCGGCGCGGGATACCTGGGAAGGCGTCGCCGCTCTTCTTCGTGGGGAAGTTAAACGCCGACTCGTCCCACTCATCGACGGGGTCCGTAGACATGTCGAGTCCGAGGCGCTCGCGTTGCGAACACTCATAGTCCCACATCGCGTCGTTGAACTGCTCGCGAGTGACAAGGTTGGGGTGCATGCGCTCGATGTACTGCCACAGAGCCTCGGTGTGGGAGAGTAGCAGCTGGAGATTGCGGCTCGCGTGCATCTGCGC
This sequence comes from Exidia glandulosa HHB12029, assembly GCA_001632375.1. Taxonomy (NCBI): domain Eukaryota; kingdom Fungi; phylum Basidiomycota; class Agaricomycetes; order Auriculariales; family Exidiaceae; genus Exidia; species Exidia glandulosa. The sequence goes on along the minus strand of KV426712.1, from coordinate 1,278 downwards.
GTCGAAGGCGGTCATGCGTACAGTGTGTCGCACGTCGCTATGCGCTGACTGGACCAGAATCTTGGAATCAAGCGGACCCGGACCCGTTGGCGTCGCCGCAGGAACCTGCAGTGTATCCTTGCGCGCCTTGCCGCTCAGCTGCAAGCAGTGTCAGTCACACGATGATGAAACAGAAGAGTGAGCAACGCACGTCATCTAATATGCGCACGGTCTGCAGACTCTTCTTGGGTCTAAGCGTGTTGTTACCGAGGTCGGCATCGTCATCACCGTCCGCAGGGAGGAGAATGTCGAAGGCCGCGACCTGGGCCGTTCTGCCGACGTACTCTTCCAAGCAATGGCCAGGGCGTCCCCAGAAGCTCTCACGCGCGTTGCCGCTGGGCTGGAGGAATCCACGCGCAGCGAGCATGTGCTTGAACTGGGTCTCGAGTACCGTGCCGACATCCTCGCCTGCGTCAGCAAGTCCAAACTCAAAGGGCTCGTCGGACGGGAAGATCGGCGCCTCGTCAATAAACTGCGTCGTGCGTCAGGCCCATCACGATCACGAATATGCAAACCATATGACTGGGAAATCCAGAAAGGTGTATTACTCACCTCAACGCGACCGCCAACGGTAAGGATGCGCTGGACGTCGGAAAGGACCTGGCGCCACGAGCCCTTGCTAAGCGCGAGCCCGAGGTAGGACATGCGAACGAGGTCGAACTGCTCGACCTTGAACTGCGCAAGATCGCACATACTAGGGGATTGACCGCGGCATCAGTAATGATGTCGGGGGTGCAAGATGTGTGGATCTGACTGATGCACTCACAAATTGCCTTCACGCAGGTCGATGCGGCTGATGTACGAGCCCGTGAGGCCGTGCTTTTCGCGCATCTCCTCCTCGGACGGCCAGTGCTTGCGCACGTCCAAGCCAACAAACTTAGTGTCCTGTATATTAGGGGCGCGCCGTGAGTGATCGGCAGTGGGGTTGTGTATAGGGGGAACGTACGGTCCAGCGCTGGGCGGCCATGATGATCCAACTCGCATCGCCGCACCCGAGGTCGAGAACCTTGCGCGGAGCGTTTTTGCCATACGGGAAGAAGGAAGGGCTGCCCTGGGCCAGGGTCGTGAGCAGCTCGCAGGTCCGTCTATCGCTGTAAATTCACGGAAGAAGTGTGTCAGCGCGCGCGCGGCCCTGACACGGTGAAGCACGGACCTCTGACGGGCAGCGGCGGTGTCATCCGCACAGTACGGTACGATGTTAGAGCGCGCGGGCTGTACGCAGTCGGTGGAGTCGATTTC
>KV426711.1:0-16241 GCA_001632375.1 Exidia glandulosa HHB12029 | reverse complement strand
GTAGACAAAAGAAAACGAATCCTCACTGGTGTCGTTACTCACCAGCGGCGGAAACATGTCCTGGCCTTCGATTGAAGCCTTGGTGGCGTCGCTGCTCAGCAGTGTCGGCAGTGTCTTCACCTCGCCCGGCTCGAACTGTTCAGTTTCCGGGATGAGGGGAACCATGTCGAGGCCTTCGATCGTCTGCGCCGCCTCGGCGCCTTTGCCGACCCACAGGCGCCAGTCCAGCGACGCGAACAACGCGCGCTCGCATCGTCCAACCTCGGAAGCCCTGAGACCCGAGACCTTGCCCCATGCCTTGTTCGAGTACGGGCGGTCTTGGAGAAACTTGGACGCGAGGAGGATAGACGCAAGGAACGTGCGGCGAGGGCAGAGGAGCGGTGAGGGGAGAGGCGGGACCAAAGAGCCATCATCTACAAAATCGTCAGCAGTGATTGTACAGCGGAGAAGGATGAAGAACTCACCGTTGGAGTCGACGCTAGCACGCAGGACCATGTATTCGGCCTCCTCTTGGACGACTGCATGGAGCTTGGCGGCGATGACTTCAACATAGCAAAGTGCGGTTTGGAGAGTGATAAAATTCGTGCGGGTATTGCGGAGGAGCTCGTGAATGAACTTTTCGAGTGGCATATGCTTAGGTGTCGCCTCGTACGGATAAAGCGAACCCTTGTGTGCCGAGATCTTCAGTTGTGCAAGATGCGGGCAAAACACGCCGTGCGACGCATTCGCGCTGGGAGACGCCGCCACGGCCAAGTCAATGGACGATGGGGTAATGCGGGCAGTAACGGGGAACGGGGTGTTTTCGACGGTCTTCCAAGCGCTCGTGACGATGTTCACAGCTCGTTCTGTCGAATATTAGCATGATGCACCTGAGGATGCGCAAACCAAGCGCACCAACAAGACAACGCGCACTGTCGAGCTTGGCTTCCGGCGTAAGCGCGTCAGCCGATACCCTGCTGCGGCGAGCGGAGAGTCCGTGGTCTGCGCGCACGACGGGCACGAACTCGAGCGGCGCGCCGCGGCTGACTGGCGCTGTGCGAGTTTCGCGGAAGGTTGACGAAAGCGTGTTCCGAGACGCGGTAGGAGGACGTTTAGATGACGACGATGATGACTCGCCCGACGCTGACGACGCGGCGGGCGAGTGAGACGCAGGGTACGGGTGCCAGCGCGAGAGCCTATCTGCGTGGAAAATGGAAGCCATCTGCGGAGAAACTACGGAAGTGCACCGGATGCATTTCAGGCGTCAGGGTGGTCCAAACCCACTCGTGCCATATAGTGTATACTGTCTGTCCATAGCTCGTGGAATTCTTTGCGTCCTAATCTACCGATCACGAGATGCCCCAGCTGCAGAAGCATCCTTTGTACGATACTGGGCAGACCTCAATGCCCCGCTTGTGACATTCTTCAACGGCGCTCGCTTCCAGCTAGGCAGGTAGCGTGAGCGCCGGCCACGAGGCCGACGACTTAAGCGCAGGAGTGCAGGGGGCTCATCTTCATCCTCCTCATGCCCGTCCGCGATGTCGTCGGGTGCAGTTGGGGCGACATGGGCGCCCATCGAGTCGGGCAGCACGCAGCTGACATCGTATGACATGTACAACGGCATCTTATACACCGCCGGCTTGTACTCCCCCTGTCTCCGAGCGAACGGAAATGCCCTGCTGCAAAGCTCGCAGTCTATGTCGTCTCCAATGTCGACGCGCTGATCGCTTTGGCTGCGTGGTGCCTGCCGGTTTCTGTTAGAAGGACAACAAAGTCTAGTCACTGTACTAACAGCGTTCTGCAGTGTAGCGGTCCTCAATCCAGAGGCGAGAGATTTGAATGACATGCTCGATGATGACCGTTGTGGAGAAAAGGGAAGTCGGAGTTGTTTTACATCGCGGTATTTGGCCCAGCTCACCCCCGGATCCTCTCACTATCTTCAGCCTAGCGCACCTACAAACACTGTGCGGTGTCGATGCCGTTCCACCCGCCCTTAGAAATTGCGATGGAAATCGTAGAATGGGCTGCGCTCGATTCATACCGCGGTGGTGTCTTCCATTCGGACCAGCGCACCCTCCTCGCCTGCTCGCTCGTTTCCAAGCTCTGGAACACCCATGCATAGCGAATTCGCATTCGCAAGATTCGTATCAAAGCGACCCAAGACGAGCTCTTGTTTAAATCTGCGTTCGACTCGTTTATCGCCACCTTCGTTCTCGCGTTCGCACGGTATTATCAATCCGTCGGCCGTCAAGGCTTCTTCGAAGGCCAACATTGGAACGAGCTTCTTTCATGGCGGGTCAAATCAGCGTCCGACTGGCACCACTACGATAGGATACAAGAGGCCGCGGCAGCGAATGCGGGAGAACGAGGGCGGTGGTGCAGCAGCCCGCACATACAGCGCTCAATGACGCCGCGCTACCATTCCGAGAGACGAGAGCCTGTGCACAGGCCGAAAGGATTAAATGCATCTCGGCCCTCCACGTCGCGGGCGTGCAGGCCGTGCACGATATACGCGCTCTGGGAGGCGGTCACACGATCCGTGTAGGTGAAGGGCATAACGCGCTGCTCGACTTCTGCTGGACTCTGCCACATCGCACCTGGGTGGTAGCTGGGGCCCGCGATCAAACCGATCTGCAACTTTTTGAAGCACTTCATCACCTCGCCGTGCGCGCTCGCGCGAGCCCACATGTCCTCGACCTTGTCCAAGTCTGAATACCCGTTGGTCTCGCAGGGACAGAGGCCGATATGCAGCACTGCCAGCTTCGGCAGCTTCGGCATCACGTTGTCGATGAGAAAGTCGAACTGCGCGTGTCCCTCTTTGCCCAGCCACGAGCCGGCGTAGCCGTCGTCGATAAATTTGCTGGGAGCGGGCCTGCTCTGTATGTTGCGTTCATACACCTCCCACTGCGCCATGTAGATCGAGTCTGTGTCGGTACACGGGTGCCACAGCAGCGTCTCAAGCGCGACCAACTCGCCGACGGCAGCGGCCATGGGCGGGCTCACGTTGACCCAAATCACACAGAAATAGACGAGTTTCTCTGCGTACGGGATCACGACGGAGGGCGCGCGGAGCCAAGCCAGTACACGCTCAGGTTCTAGGGCCTGATGCGCCGGGGACCCCCACCCACTCTTGGGCCGTCGGTCGGGGTCGCTCTCGACGAGCGCAATCCCGGTGACGTCCGTGAGCGTGTGGAGCGCATCGCACCGGTCTAGACTGTTGAAGGTGTCCGGGTCGAGTCGTAACGTACCCAGACATACGGTTCGCAAGCCGCTCGCCGGGAGAATGTACGCCGCGTGGCCGGTGCTCAACGACAGATGCAGCCCGGGCAACAAGACGAGCGCATTGATGAGAAGGCTCGCGTCTAGAGCATCAAAGTCTGCAAACTCAAGCCCCAGCGTCGTCAGACGTGACATCGATGCCAGAGACTCGATAGCGGCGAGAGGGTCGACGTTGGGATGCCCCGCCGCATTCCACTCTACGCGTGCGTAAATGCACATGTGCTTCAGGTTGGGTAGAAAGTCAGAGCCCGCGATGCTCAGCGTCTCGGCCAAACGCTCAGCGTGCGCGCCCAGGTCGAGAGTGACGATGTGCTTCCAAGGGCGCCCGGAGGCCGCTTCCGCCAAGGCGCGGCGGGCCAGATGGCCCGCAGGAAGAGTCAGGCGCAGGCGCAGCAGCGGCCCTACATAAATTCGCGCCTCGCGATTTAACGCGCGCAGGGAGAGCAGGGCGGGGTCCACAACGCTTCGACTGGTTCGCGGAACAGCGAGCGCAATGAGGCTGAGAACGTCCCCTGGCTGGGGTGTAGATGAGCACCTGACTAGCGCTTTCAGCTGGAGGCATACCAGACGACCGCGAGGCTGGGACATGCTGCAATTGGGTTGCAGTGGGCGCGACGCAACACAAGAAGATACCTCGCGTGCGCAAGAGACCAGTAGCGTAAGAGCCGCAGCCGTCAGTGCGGACACAGCCGACTGCCATCTGGGGAGCCCTGCACTCACTGCGCGCGGCGCTTTGGTCCCGTCGCGCGGACTGCTCGCGCTGCTCGATATCGCTGAGCGTTTGCGAGACAGTCCCGCGTAATCATCGTCTAGATAATGTGAAGGTGAGCTGCTGCGTGCGAGCAAGACGACGGCGGCGACGAGAGCGACTGGGCATTGGATGACGGACACGTATTAGTTGACCCATCCGATGCACTACTTGGCGTGCTCGGCAGGTTCGATGTTGGACTCCTATACGACAGGCAATCAGTCATCCAAAGTGGTGCGGCATGGTTCAAGGGTGGTGTGAAAGGCGCAAGCCCCATGTTCGCTGGCTGCATTCAAGGGAGAAGGCATATGTTCGTGGTACAGGAGCGTCATGAGCCACTAACCCGTGCACCCGCTCTCACCAGTATTTACGATACAAGCTTCGAAAGCAGATCGGCAATGCGCTTTTCAGAGCGGTCAGCGGCGCTTAGGAACGCTCTCCAGAATTACAATACCGCCGCCGCCGCTCTTGCAACCCCGCGACCACCACTCGTCTTCCAGGAGGTCATCGCCGGTACATTCTTGGACGACATCCCACTGCTCCGTGAGCTCCGGTGAAGATATCCTAAACCAGCCATGGGCGCGACCAAGAAGCTCGCCGGCTTAGAACAGGCTGGCTCGAGAGGGAGCGTGCGAACGAAGAGCTGAGGCGATTCTGTGTGGAGAGCGTGCGCATACGCTCGTGCATACGAGACGATGAGACCCTGCTCAACGACACCGTTACGAGGCTCGGTTCCAGCGCAAGCAAGGCAGATCGCTCACTGGCCGCCGAGATCGACGCACGAACAGATTTACTCTCTAAGGTTCACTGCCACAGTCTAGCCGAGCTCGACAAGTTGTACTGCGAGGACGGTGTTCAACCTCGAAAACCCGGGCTCTGCGAGCGACACCTAGCATTGCATGTGGATAGGGTGCGACCACGAATCCGCGTTTCCCGCCAAGGCCCCATTGCTTCTTTCCGTGCCGGCGACGACGACGTGGACGAGGAAGAACAAGATACAGTGGACGCTCTGGTCGCCGCTGTAACTCACGTGCTTGTCGATACACCTGTAGCATGGATTGCATCGCAACCTGCCAGATCAACTCGTTCTTCTCGTAGTGCTTCTGAAAGGAGCTCGCTATCTGTAGATGCAAGACATTCACTTTCCCTAACCCATTGCTGATGGGAGATGGGCGACGAGGGAGGCTCCCGAACCGCGCTCGAGTCTCCAGTCAGCGTATTTCCATCAGCTACGCTCTGCTCCACATGCAAGTGCGAGAATCAGATCAGCCCGTGTGGTGTAAGGAGCGCAGGCGGCGGGGAGTGCTGTACTGCAGTCGTCTGTCCTCTGCGAGGCGCATTGTGCGACGCATCGGACAACACGCCGGGACCCTTCCCGAAGAGCGTGGATGTAGGGCGCCATGACAGGGCATACGAATGCGGTGGCAGAACCGGGAACTCGCAGGGAGTCCTCGTTGCGAGTGACGGATACTTTGAACATCGGATGTAGCGGAACCTGAAAATGCAAAACACGGATCTACTCTGCCCTCCACCCGCTCTCTTCCCCGTCTGTGGTCGTGATCGACGAGACGGCGTTGGCATCGGCGCGGTACGCCACAAGCTGATGGTGACAGTCACACCGCTGCGTTCTGACGAAGCGTAACAGCCAACTATGGATGGAATGGCACTCGAACTTCTGTGCGAGATATTCGCCTTTACTGTCGCCGCGGCTAGCCCAGACACGAGCAGTCTGCGCTCATGCCGAGACTTGGGTCGCCAGCCCGACTTGCCTCGCCAGCCTGATCCCATTGCTGTCGCTGTGTTGCTGTCGTCCGTGTGCTCGTACTGGCGCAACGCTGCGGTTCGCTGTTCTAGGCTATGGGCCTCGATCATTATCAATCTGGTGTGCGTGGACGATGGCGCATCGTTCGGGAGGCGCGTCAGAGACGAAGGCGGGTACTTGCGTACAGTCAAGGAGCGTTACGGTCGACAAAAGACTCAAGTCACGATTCTGACCGATCAGTGGATCGAGCCCGAGCATTGGGATGACATACACCAGTTGTGGTCTTTGTTCGCACCCGACGTACGCGGACTCTCCATCCAGTCCAGGCTCTGGTCTGATATCCACTGCGGCGCGTTGGGAGAGGACGAGGGCAACATTTGGACACTCAGCATCTTCCGTATTCTCGCGGCGCCTATGCCATACCTGGAGGAATGTGTGCTGGACTCGCACGACAAGATCTATGAGATGCGCGGTGTGCGCAACCTCATACCACAGTACCCTTCATTGCACACCTTGGTGTTGCGGGGATTGTCGGTCCGCCGGGTGCTGAACGCAATGGGCACTACGACCATATCGGAGCTGGTGCTGCACGAGTGCAGCGAGGTGAAGCGGCTGTGGAACTTGCGGGAGAAGTCACCAAAGCTGAGCAGACTCGTGCTTCGTACGTCGGAGATGTGGGGTTCCAAACTGCGGCCACCGTCGACGCTGACATCGCTGGTTCTTTGTACGACCGCCCAGCGCCGGGCGTTCAATAGGACGACATTCAGCGCGGTCGAGAAACCCGAGGTCGAGGCAGGGTGGGAGCTCGACGATGATTTAGCGGACGCACGCGGCCCGTGGAGCGATCCTGGGACGGACTCGTCTGACAGTACGGACGTTTCAGACTAGGAGAAGAGCCAATGTCGTGCAGCTTTCATTACAAGTGCGTGATGATAGCACGCTCCAAGAGCTTCACCCATGTCACGTCGCCAGTCGTTACCCAAAAGGAACAGTAGACGACTCGTATTTCACAGCTTAGTTGAATTCTTTGCCCATTGGGCTCGGGGCCTTGCGCATGGTCAGCCTCAAGTGCGTCGTTTTGCCGGACTGCGTGAGTCCACAATCCCAAAAGTTCCATACTGGGGCCGGACGTAGTCAACGCGTAATGTCGTCGCGGCCGTCCGCGAGCGACCGGCGCCTCGTGCCTCGCTCAGACCTGAAACATGCATCTCAAGGTCTTAGACGCGCTATACTACACGATACAGTCGAGGGGTAATGATACAACTCAATACAGTACAAGTACCAAGCAGGCGGAGGCGCGCTCTTAGAGTTGCCACGTTGACGGTTGGTAGATGCTCGTGCTGCAGCGGTTTCAGCGGAGCGACTACGTGTCTAACGCGAGAGCCGGGCGCCATTATACAAATGCGTGAGGTCGTGACCGCTGCGAGTAGCCAACTAGTAAGTATTCTGTGTCGCGCATGTCGTGAATAACAGACGAACCGTCACATTCTGGGTCCATCTTACAGCCGTTCCGACTTGCGCTTGACGAGGTAACCCATAGCGAAGCCACGTTTGACGTACGAGTCTTCGCGTCTGGCACCGTCGGCTTCAAGTCGACGCAAGGTGCGGCTGTTGGATTCTGAGCGGAATCGAGCGAGGTCCTCGACGTGTTCGTAGCGGTGGGGATGGAGTTTGTTCGTGGACGCATAAGCGACCCAAGACGAGCTCTTGTTTAAATCTGCGTTCGACTCGTTTATCGCCACCTTCTACAGCCTGCGCCGCTGCAAGTCCACGCTGCTGTACAAGGTCACCGCATCTCCCTCCGCTGCCACAGCGCCTACTTTTCCACCACCACAGATCTCTCCAGCATACCTCTAGCCCTCATGTTGCTGCTGTCGAGGTGCGAGTGAGAAAGGCGATCTGAGCACGGATACGACGAAGAGAACCGTTATGCTCCTCAATGTGATTGCAATAGACAACAACGAAGACAACGCGAGAGAGACACAATGCGACACTGAGAGACACTGCAGCGAACACGAAGGAAATGAACGACTAATCAATGTCTGCTGGTGGCGTCGGGGGGCGATTCTCAGCAGTGGCCTCGCGCTCGAACTCGCGCTCATTCTCCTCATCGCGACGCCGCTGGCGTCCAGCAAACGCAAATTGTCGCTGCGAGTCGAGCAAGTCGAGTGGCCCACGCTCCGCCTGAATCCCGCGCATGATGGTGTCATGCAGTGTGTTCGCGCGCTCGAGCCGGTTCATGATCTCGTTGACGCGAATCTGCGCTTGGTTCGCAAAGTCCTCGTACTGGACTGCCTGCTTCTCCATGCGGCGGACGCGCCTCATGCACTCATGAAGGTACTGCGTGTGCTGCTCCCAAGGTGACAGCGTGAACGGAATCGCTCGGATCCCATTGTGCTCGTTGTCGGTGTCGTCGTCGTCAGAGCCGGGTGCGTCGTGCGGGAAGATATCCGCGTCGAGCGGCTGCATAAGCCGCGGTGCCGGGTTTGAGTCGCGAGTCCGGCCGTAGATCACCTTCTTGCGAGGGTCGAGGCTGTTTGGGAAGATCGTAAGGACGAGGGATTGAGCTAGGGTAAACATGAAGCACGTACGCGCACATGACCAAGCGAAGGTCATCAAGCATATGGTCATTGAGGATAGCGCCCATGTCCCTGCGATCCGCGAGCGAGAGGAACCACATCTCGCGATCCAGCGCGTCATCCACGCGCTCGGATCGGGAGTGCAGTAACCAGATCTTGTCCAGCACGCCGTGCGCAAGCATCCGTTCACGAAAGCTGAAGTGGTCCTTGTCGAGCAAGATGTCGAACTTGATGTGCGCAATCTGCGGCGCTAGGTCGCCGCGTTTGTTGTAGCCGTGCGGCTTCACATCGTGATCGAGCGGGCGATTCCAATGGCAGTTCAGTCGTCGCACCGGATGCCCGCGAAGCCGGAACCCACACATCGCCGCGGTATACTGCAGATGACCGAATGAGCAACAGAAGAAAGAGCTGAGTTGTTGCCACAGCATACCGCAGCGCTTATCATCTGGTTCGCCAGATTGAGGTCATTGTAGATCCAGCCAGAAAGACCAGGCCTGCGACGATAGACGTCCTCATCGAGGATGCCTTGGGATTCGGGAACACCACCCCACAAAGGTCGCGTGTTGTCGAAGCTTGTCTCAGGAGAAGGCGGTGCAGAGGGCGTATGAGCGGGATTGGCAGGCGATGCAGACGACGGCGGCGGCGACGGGGTAGTGAGCGGGCTGACCCGGTCCGGCTCAGAGTCAGCGTCGTGCTCGTGCTCGACGACATGTTCATCACCCAGGTGCATCCAGTCGACGCGAGCGATCTGTTCTAAGTGAGCGGTCGCCATTTGCAGGTTGGGTGAGCGTGAGGAAAGACACGAGGGCTGCGGGCAGGAAGGGGCGTGCGTTCAGGAGCTGCAGGGCCGAGATGCCGGTGCGTCTTCTCTCGCCACCCCGTCAGCGGTGAAATGACCGTTCACTGTGTACATCTTGTATGGGATCGACTAGCGCTTATGGGCTCGCTGCCTACGGCGCGAATAAAATCGGAATTACAACAGCCGTAGACCAATTGCTGCTCAGTCCCGTCTCGGCTCGGTAGATTGTTCGACTATCACGTGGCATGATGCGATGATTATCGATGCATTCTACTGCTCTCTCTCTCTCCCTCTCCTGCCCTCCCTCCATCTGTCGCAACAAATCCATAGCTCAGAATGGATACTGGCCTTGGTCAAGTCGGAAGTGCGTGTGCATGTGCAATGCCCACTATAGCTTATAGATAGATCCCGATACCAGCCCCGACGGTCACGCAGCTCGGCCGGAAGAAGAAGAACCGTCGTCGTGGCGGTCAGTAATAGTGAATACACTTCGTCTATGCACCTAACTCTGTCTCTGTGTAGACAAGCGGGACGAAGCTAGGCGCACCCTGGCCAACAACACTACGGGCGCGAGCGGCGAGTACAAAACTACGGCGCGCTTCCGAACTGCGAATCTTCCCGAAGGTCTACGCGCTGGCGATATTCCCACCAGGGACGTCATCGATAAACTCAATATCCTAGGCAATGTGGAGGGCACACTCGTCCTGCTCGATTCATCTAACGGCCAGCCCGTTGCGCTCCTCCGAGTCACATTATTGGCGGGGATGTCACCAGAAGAGCGGGCCGACTGCCAGAAGCTGGCGACATTCTTTCATTCCGTGCCCGGAACCGTTTACCCGGTCGGTTCGAACGGTCCGCATAAAGCCGCAAAGAAGGCGGCAAAGACCTCCACAGGTTCGTGCCGTGCATGTACGTCGGACGAGACTAATGTCCATCCGAAGGCAACCCCAGTCCCAGTGCGTTCCCGGCGTCGACAAGTCGCGTTATTGTTAACTTGCAGCAGACGCCCGCTCCGCACCTGCACGTTTCCGTCCCCGCGTCAACAACATTCCGCGCAGTGTGCACGCCGGCTATATGTATGCAATTGGCTGGCGCAGAGGCTACGAAACCCTTGTTCGTCTCGGCTTGTACAAGCCAGCGATGTACGCCTCGATGGCGGAGGACAAGATGCGTCAGGTCTTCGAGAATTTTATCAGGGTCCACGAGGAACTCCCCGACATTGCAGTAGGCTCTCACATTCACTTATGAATAGTCTCTCACTATATCACCAGGACATATACAGGCGCCGATTCAACACCCTTGCCCCTCTCCTCCTGAAACATAACGAGAGCAATTTCAAGGGCTCGAACGTCTGTCGCTCATCAAGCCTTGCAATTCGATCTAACTGCACTGCAGATCCCCAGCCTCTCGAACGTATACGACACCACGCTGCGCACCGGATACCTGGCCGCATCAAACCTGACAATCACCATGCGCGACTTCTACAACATGTTCCACACAGACCGAGACTCGACGACCTATACGTATGGGATCTGGATCCATACGTATGAGGATGGCAGCGGTCTTGTCGAACGCGATGAGGATGTCGTTAAGGGCATCACCGGCGGTGAGTTCTTCCTATCTGAATGGAAGACCGCCATCAGGTTTCAACGTGCCGCTCTCTATGAAATCATCTGGCGTGGTCCTTGTGACCTTCATGGCACAGCACCTTCTACGACGAAGGGCAATGTTCTGCGCTGGGGATCATCGGTGCAAGTTGCATCGAGCCTGGAACAAGCGGCAGCGACGCTGGCAGCCGGTCCTTCGTCATTGATCGCTGGCCTGGACGATCGCATTCACGATGCTGAGCACTTGCTTGGCGATGGCGACGAGGATGAGGGGGATGACGGGGACGACGAGGACGAGGGGGACGACGAGGACGACGGGGACGAGGGGAATGAACCGTCCTGGCACTTCGGGCAGCAGGACCATGCGAAGGACGATCCACCCAGGCGAAATCCAGAACGCGCCGTCAAGACATTCGCTGCTGGTCGGTACGTCTTTGAAGTGGAGCTTGAGTCCGATGAGCCCGGTGATATGGAGATTGACAACGATGACCCCAACGACTTAGATTACGTAGACATGTAGTGCAATCCTATAGTCCTTGCTGAGTCCTTGTATTATGCTGATGATGAATCGGTGTCTCTATACTGCAATAAGCTTCACAGCCGGTGATGGACATGGTATAAGGAGGGAGCCGATAGCGAAGAGACGGGAAGGAATGGAAAGTCCATGCTACATTTGGCAATGCACCTACTATTCAGCCGATCAGTCGAAACGTCCGCCCAGCTCGTTGTTCACGTGCATGACATCGAGTGGCCGGGCGCGGACAGTGCAAAAGCAGTCGTATGGCGGCGCACGGATGAACACACGGGGCACCGCCGATAACTCTGCTCTCAGCACAAGACGCGAGGAACGAGTGCCAGCTTGCAGGTCGTGCACTGTCGATGCCGACAGCGCCACTGGCACTGCACCCCCGAGCAGCGAGTGCCACTGTCTGAACACCTATCTACACATGATACAGCCCCTCCAAGGCCTGCAGTTGCAGCACTTCGCTCGCTGCATGCCCGCCACGGCCAGGACTGGCCACGAGTACAAGATCCACAAGTACCGCACGGCGTGCACACCGCAGGCTAGCAAACATGGCTTTTACAGACACGAAGACGGCCATGGCGCATGCGGGTGCTTGAGGAAAGGCTCCCTGCCCGCAGGCCTGAAGTGGCGGTGAGGCGGTGGATGGCGCAGGAGTTGTGCACAACACTGCACCATGAAAAAAATCTAGTAGACGTCGCAAACATGTACCATGCATGTGTCGTGATACACTAGTGACATGGGACGCGCCCGGACCCCGTGACGACAAGTGCGCTCATCCTTCGTAGCAAAAAGCCCGTCCCATAGTGAATAGAAATGCCCAAAATCCAAGTAAGTTTCATGCCATTTAACTGGACAACACCTCCAAGGTCACGCAGGATCAGATACCGCTCACCGCGCGCGTGTTGCCAAGCCAAGACCGATGCACACTCCCAGGTACGCAACCTGGGGGTGCACTGACCTGCCAAAAGACAGGGTCAATATGAACGCACGGGAATCGAACCCGTAACCTCGGAGGAGACGTTCACTCTAATCTCGACTGCCATAGCCGTTAAGCCACAGCGCTGTTGAAACGTGGCCTTCATCAGTCAATATTAATCCTTTCAATGCAGTGTCTTGTCCTCCGCCGCATGTTATTCACCCACATCCAGCTCGCATACACTAAGCTACACCTCGACTCGATCCCGGATCATGAATGGATCATGATGGATGTCACCAACCTCACCGCGGTCCTGGAATATGGGCACTGAAGTGGTGTCTTGCACAAGACTCGGGCATTCGGTGAGAAGGAGAAGGAGACCGAGAAGCCTTAATACTGAAGGCGAGACCTGGCACCCAGGCGAGCGACATGCGTAGACGTGCGCGCTCCTTCAGACGCGAGCTGTGCGCTTCGTGGATGGCATCTACAATGAGTTGGCCCGGTCTCGCGCGCGGCTGCTCGTTGCGCGTGATGGCTGTCGAGGCAGATGATCGCGTGGCCGACGTCGCGCACCCTGGATATGATACGCAGGCCTAGGAGGATGCCAAAGAGCCCGGCTTCGAAGATGTTATGGCGAGCATTCCCAAGTACGCGCGCTCGATGCCGTCCGCCGCGGTTGCCACAGCTGCCGCTCCGACCTGCCCATCCTCGCCAGACCCGTGAGAGTAGACGAGGAAGGCGGTGCCACTCTCTCGCGCGTGCGCACGCTGTATGCCGTCGTCTCGGGACCGCGCAACGTCGACCAGGAAAGCTGTCGTCCATGTGGTCGCGCGTCAACGGTCTCCATGTCCATGAGCTCCGGGAACGTGATGAAGACCTTGTGTATGGGGCTCTTGAAGTATCGCGGAGCGCGGGCGCGGCATCGTACCATTTGAGGGTACATCGGATGGTGGGTGGGGAGGGATGCGAGGCGCAGCGGGGCGTTGAATGCAGAGACGTTGAGCTGGAGGTCCATGGGCATGAGGGACGACAGCTACTCGAGCGTGTCTGTAGGAGAAGTCTTGAATGCGCCTGTCACGAGCCTTGCCGCTATGCGTTGGGCGCGGCTGAGCCTGTTAGCGAAACCCACAGACCCTCGTCGGCGCGCGCTGTCTGCGACCGTCTGCACCGGCGTGTACCAGAGCGCGATCCCATACTCGAGCTTCGGCTTGACCACAGACACGTACAGTGTCCGTATGAAGCGGTATGGGAGGCCGAAACGTCCAGACGAGAGCCTGCCTATAGCGAGCGCGGCAGCGGTGCCCTTCGCGACCGCGGTCTTTGTAAGCGTGGGCTGCGCGCGATGAATTGAAGACAGTACACATGCCAGGCGTACTCGCAACAGCAATGCGCAAGCGAGAGATGCATGACTGGAGCTTGCTGTGTGAGTGCACCGGGACGAGCAGCGCGCGCAATAGTCGCGGACAACCCCGAGGCTTCCTCTCATCATGGATTCTGCTACAACTGCACACCTGCTGTTGGTGAGTTCTGAAATTCTTGTACCCATGGACTCTAATAATACATTCAATAGTCCAAACTACCCCTGGAGCTTGTCCAGCTCGTTTTTCTCTTCTATGTCTTCATGGGCAGCGAGCTTCCGACCAAGCGTGACCCGGCGCGTAACGTCGTATCACGCGAGGCCTCACGCCGCCCCTATATCCTCGCCGCGGTGTGTAGCACCTGGCGTACCCACGTACACGCGCGACCGGAGTTGTGGACCGACATCTGGGTACCCATGTTCAGAATAGACGGGCTGCAGACACGCCGGGGTCGAGTATCACTCAGCATCATGATGGAGTATCTGCACCAGCGCCTACGTCTATGTGGCACACGTTCCGGCCTTCGCGTGCACATCTTCGTAGAGGAATGGGAACCGCAATGGATCGTCCAGGTACTCGCTAAACCGCACCTCTTATCCCGCTACACGGGCTTGGAATTCTCGCAAAAGGAGGCGCAGACCCTCATTCGACATGGTGATGCCGGCGCCTGGCCCCTGCTCTCGAATCAATTGCCGGCACTCCAGTACGCCTTCATCGCAGACGACCTCGTGTACGACTGGGACAACAATACGATGCGCAACATCCTACCCTCGTGCCCAAACCTCCGCATGTATCGTGAGGTTCGACGACTGGCCATCTCGAGCGACGACCCTCCGGCACAGACGACGGCGACGCATCTCACACAGGTTCAGCTGTTCGTGACAACGTCGTTTCGTCTTCACTGGATTCTCCATGCATGCCCGCATGTCGAGACTCTGTACGTCGACCCGCCGAGCCGTGATGGGATCAGCAGCCTCGCACAGACCCTGCAGGACCGACGTGTTGAGCTCGTGATAGAATAGTCTAGGCCTGTATTTCATCCAATCGGTTCCCCTACCAGCAGGTCATGGCTGCGAGAATACAGTAAGCGCACTCTGACGGTGCATTTCGCGAACCCAGAAGCATCGGAAGCGCGACAAGACCTGCCTGAGCCGCAGTGTCACGAGCAGAGAAGCATGGCTCTCCGAGATATCGACAGCCCAAGCAAAATCTGCGGAGCCGGACGTATGCATCCGCTCGCACGCAAACACTACGGAAGTGGTTGCAGGTGTTCTCCTGCCGAAGGAGAACTGCATTACGACGAAGGTCCGCTGGTGTGCGACCAAGCAGTGCATTACACACCTGTGCAGACGGACTGCAATCGTGCCGTTAGTGTGGCACGCAACGACACGATGTGTGACAGGGCACGAAGACAACACATCCCGATCGAGAAATTAGTTGAAACACGACTAAATATGGAAGTACTGTGCTGCAAACTCAAGGGCTTCGCCATTCAGTCTAAAAAAGGGGTGGCACCGAATCCCATAGCAAACACTAGGTACACCCGACGGCAGCCCTGGCGGCCCTGCAAGCCCAGCACTTCGGGACGCAATGCCAGTCTGCGTCCCCGACCAACAGCCACGTAATGGTATCACCGCCAACCTTCCCCTCCGTCACCTGGACGAATGCATCCCGATGCTCGCGAGTGGGGGCCTCCCCTTCGTAGTTGATGCCGATGACCACCACGTCGTCGCCTCTGAACGTCACGCAACGCTCGAACCCAAGACTCATTCCGGTGGTGAAGAGGACCATCCGAAGGTCCTCCCAATAGTCGTGGTCCCGCCCCGACGAGCGATATATCCAGCCGTATTGCATCACATGCCCCACCTTCCCCTCTGGATGAGGAGGGAGGGGCTCCGTCTCCGGCCCCAACCTGCAGCATATTGGTCTCAGCACTAACATTGCATGCCAGGAGTGCCAACGCACACATTCACATCCCTAAGGGTCTTCCACTCCTCCGATGTGAAAGTAGACGGTTGCACGGCAGTCGGGCGCGTAGTGAGTGTAGACATGGTGGTGGTGAAGAGTCAACCGCCGGTAGTCGCCGGTTAAAAGTGAACAACCCTCCTCAATCGTCAATCGCATTCATCCATTATGTCTATGCCTACTCCCTCTACGCCTACTCCCATGGATGTCCGGGAGGACCACACCATCCCAGAACACTATTACGACGATCCACTCTATATCCAGCTCATGTACATGGCAACCAGATTGGAATGGAATCCCGCGAACCTCGAACAACCCTGGCGTGATGGTGCGTCTATCAGTGCTCCATCTGCACGATAATGTGCTGATTTCGATTTTGCAGCATATCAGGAGGTGTTCCAGATTGACCGCGAGACGAGCTTCGCGAATGCACGCACTGTGAGGACCGAGTGGCCGTGCACTACGCACTCCACGGCGAGAGAGACTATGGCGCACTCGCAGCCCAACTCTCGCGGTATCTCCCTCACCGTCATCTCCGATATCGCCGTCACGCTCCTGCACCTGAGGCGGATGGATGCTACCCGGGCGGGGTCGTTCCCCTTCCGCATGTCCGCCCTCCTGCTCGGGGAGGCGAAGCACGGGCTCCCACGCAAGTTCGTGTACACAGACTTCTTCTCCCCGGTCGGGGCGATTAAGGACGTCTCCTCCACGCGTGTGTGCGAG
>KV426710.1:0-16770 GCA_001632375.1 Exidia glandulosa HHB12029 | reverse complement strand
GAGTCTGCGCTCACGCGAGCAAAGGAAGTGAAAGAAAGCAGCCAGAGTAGAAGCAAAAGAGGCAAGCCAGAGCCACTGAATGCTCGTCGTATTGGAATTTGCGGCGTCATTGTGTAGGCGTAGTATATGGAATGGTGCAGCGACCAAAGCGCTGCAGAACGAATGTGAAGGTAAAGCAAAGGCGAGCGGGAGAGCCGAAGACAGTCTCAGGCCAGCTTGAGCGTCGAATGGCCTCGTCGCAGGCTGGAGTCGGGAAACTGGGAAAGAGCTCGGATCGCAACGGGCGCAACTAAGGGCACAGTCTGTCAAGGCGATGCCTCCATTGCGTGGCAGCCACGGGCGCGTCGGACAATCTTTGAGCGTGACAGCCTACAGCTCCCGCCCGGTTGTTAGGTCACTCTTCATCCGCAACCACCCAGACGACCGGTTCGCGGCCACATATACGCACACTGAACTTCTGCGGTTCTGCTCTATCTCGTTCTCTCTTGACCGCGTAAAAGTCGGTGCTCAGCGCGTCGATCGTTCTAAACGACACTGGTCCCGCTCGTCGCTCCCGCAGGTCCCCCAACTGCCAACTTGAACTGCCAATCTCTCAAGGCCTTACGGGATCGCCGACTTCTGTTCCAGCGCCCTGGCCGGGTCCATGATCATCGAACCACTCTTCCTCGTTGCCGGGTTCGACTCGTCTGGCACAGCTATGTACCGGCACAGAAGAATCATTGACCCTGCTTTGTGTTGGTATCCTTCATCCTTGGGCTGTACGATATCCTCGTTGATGGCGCCGGACAAGCAGCCCCTATTACCTCCAGCGTTGAACAGATCTATAGAGATCGCTGGCACCCAAGGTGTTCGATGGCACACAGTACCCAGTGTCATTGCTCACACTCGCACGTCTCCGACATGCATGTCGTTCATGCAGCATGACTTGTCTAGAAGAACTGATCCTCAGCCGCTACGTCGTTCCGATGGCTACTGTGGCGAGCATGACGACCTATTCATGTATGGAGTGCTACCCCGGGCCAGCCAGCGTCCACAATGTGTTTTTTTTCGGGATCAACTCTTAACTTGCATCGAAGCCCATACCCCGCATCAATGCCAATATTATGAGATTGGAAGGAATGGCACTGCATATTAAAGACTACAGTACGGTAACTGGGACTTCGACGTATACTAGCGGTATTGAGTGTTGGGAATGATCCGAAGAATACGGTGAGAATTGCATCAGGGGAGAACTGTCGAGTCGCTGCCTGGTCGTGCTGAGGTGAGACAAATTGCATCCGGTAACCTCGGCAATGGGCGCTCCTTTCCTCTCGCCTATCCACCATGGCCATGACGCGAAAGGGACCCGGTCTCATGAAACGTCTCGCCCTCGTCCGAGCTGGCTGGCCAAAGGACTTGTCTGCATATTGCTTTTCGTACTGGTTCGTCAGGGCTTCGTAACGATCAAGCCTATGTGGTACAGGCATGCTGCAGCTGGATTCTTCGCGTGGAATCCCTCCGCCGCCATACGCCATGAGCTTAGCGACCTGCATGTTGGCGATACTAGTAGCGATCATGCGTGGTGCTTCCTGAACCAGACCACCCAAGGCGCACGCCATTCGGCGAGCTACTCTGCACACTATGTGCGCTCATCGCCGAAACTCTACTTCTTGAACCGGGGGAGGCTCGTCAGTGGCAACATGACCTTCGCTGTTGCTCGCTCAGAGGACGTCGATGTTCCCAACGTGGGCGCATCCTTCACTGTCCGCTCAAAGAGGGACGACTGTACCGCCAACGTATGCTTGCTGCAAACCCCGGACAAAACGCAGATACGGCTTGGCGTCTACGTACGTACTGTTCCTTCCGATGCCCTGCGTAGGCCTGACCCGCCCTAGGACTATTATTCGGACGAGGTGAATAGAGCAGCATGCGAAGGTCATGGAGACCTCCCTGTTGAGATTTCCGCTTCAATCGTGTTCGTCGTGCCAACGACCTTGCGCGAAGCCGCGCGATGGGAGGAACTGCTGACGCAGATGGGGTCTATGTCTGTCCATCTCTCGAACATGACGGGTACTGTCGAGCTCGACGCGGCTTTCCTTCAGAGTGACGCAGGACATATCGTAATCGACGTGCGTCCCTGTACCTGACTGTGGCTCGTCCCTCGTTAATATTGCACAGGGCCTGAGGACATCTACTGCCAACTTTCGAAGTAGAGCAGGGGGGATCTACGCCAATATCGCCGCAGACGATACGATCCTTCTCGCCAGTCAAGGCGGTCCGATCAGAGCCAATGCAACACTGCGTTTCGCTGAAGGCGCAGACGCACCCTCTCTGTATCTTAGCAGCAGCCAAGGGCAAGTCATGCATCCTGCACCCTGCCCCGATTACCAGTCTGACCGGGTAGTTGCAGCACTGTTGACGTCGCCGTCGCGCTCGAGCTCCATCATCCTCGGTCTGATGAGCCAACCGAGTTCTTCTTGCAGTCGTGGATCGGCGCAGGAGGGGACCTTCGCACCAACGTGTCATCCATGCCATCTGTATCTGAGGCGTCGCTCGGCATAATTAACATCAACAATGGAGGCCGAGCAGAGATAGTACTCCCAGCTCAGTTCGAAGGTAAGCTCGCCGGCTCATTTCACCGACCGTCAGCGAGGAAGTGTTGACCATTTTACCAGGTTCGTTCTCGCTTATATCTACGCAGGGCGGATCGCCTGGCATGGTGCGGAACCGTCCTACGACAGTAGATCCGGAGGGGCGAGGACGCAATCGGACGCTTGCTGTTGTGTACGACGAAGAGAACGGCATGGTTGCCGGAGAAACCTTCTGGGGCCATCGTCCACCCCGTTCAGACTTAAAGAGCTATGTCTATTCTGAAACTCGTTCCAACGGTGGCGAAACGATTCTACAATTGTAGTGCCGCGCCGCGATAATACATACGTTGCTTCAGCCAAAGCTTTTGTCAATGCGCTGGGCACACTGCCAAACTGGCTGGCCACGGCGCACTTACAAAGGGTAAGAGAAGAGAAGAAAGGGGGCCACCGGGGTCGTGGCCCACGAGTCAAAAAAGTTTGAGAGTGCCATGTAAGAAATGACAGTGCTCAGCCCACCGCGCGGCGTGCACTGCGCAGTAAAGACTGAGACCATACGCACACGTACGTGAAAGCGCGTATACTCTCGAGATATGATGAAGAAACGATGAAGCATTGACAGCGTTCTTGTAGAGGTCTGACGGTGTGCGCACGGACCCTGCTGTGCACGGCGTGTGACATCGACCGACGGCGCTGATGGACCCGGGAAGGACGAAAGCGAGGTTCAACTCGACGACTCTCGACCGATCCGCTGTTACAGCGCAGATGACGAGCAGCGAAACATCAGGTCTTCCTGAGACCAGTGTGCAGTCTGGTACACGCAGCGGACGAAGAATGTGGGACAGTACTCACAACTCAAGGTCCGCCATCCTTATATGAAGTAACGGATGACGGAGTAACGCACTCAATGTCAAGAGAATATTGAAATTTCCAGCTAGGCGGGTGAGCGCCATGTCGACCGAGGCAGAGCGAGCGGCACCGCACTCATATGTATTTTTGCGTCGGAGAACACATGAGCGAGCATACCATAGTGCATGTAGGCGACAGGAAAGTGACAGGAAAGGCGCGCGCGATTACTCTGCGTCGACGACCTGTGTTTGCAGACCCTACACGAACGCACTCAGACGACAGTCGCGCTATAAGCGCATTGCAAGACGCACCTTAACGGGGCCCGGGACATGCGAGGCGTACGTGTAAAGCTTCTCTTTTGCGTCCTCCTCGTCGTTACGCTTGCCTGCACGGCGTGTTAGCTACGGGGGGATGCTTAGTCGGGCAAGCCACGCACGCTCCAGCCGTACGCGGATACGGTGCGGCACGCTCTTGATACCCTGCGCCCAGAGCGCCTGGTTGAGCTTCGGGTCGATGCGGACGTCCTGGGTGCCCATCGCCTTCTGCGCAAAGTCGACGACGGACTTGACTGCGTGGGGTGCGCGCTTCTTGAACGAGCGGCCGTGCACGCGCTTGTGCAGGTGGACGGTGTACTCGCGCGTCACCACATCCTGGAGGGCGCTGCGTGTCTTTCCTCCCTGCGTGATGTGAGCCTCCGATGCGCACATACTCGGCCTATGCGCGCACCTTTTTCGCGTCCTTGGCGGCACCCTTGCGAGCCTGGAGTAATGTGAGCCGTCAGCGAGGTGGGCGGCGACGACGGCGGCGAGCTCGACGCGCACCATTTCTTTATTGGTTTGTGGATGGGAGAATAAGCGGGAACGGAAGCAAGGTTATCGGCTAAGACCGGCTGTACAGACAAAAACTCGCCGACACGACCAACACTTGTCGAATCGAAAGTCTCTTTTCAAGTATGTGAGATTATTTTATGGAACGAACGTCGAAGCCCTCCGAATACTCAATAATCCCAGACCGACAATAATCACGTCCGCAATAAACCTCCGGTCATGTTTCCGTTGATCGTGAACACGGCGCTGAGTGTGGTCGCAACGTCTAAGTGCTCTTTCAAGACTTCTTCACACGTCGGTAAAATCATACTGATATTCAAATCGGTTGTCCGACGTCGTCTGCCGTCCTTAACCATGCGTTCGTTGTTCGGACGTGGACACTTCCTTCCCAGGCTCGCGGCCATTCGAGCGAGAAAGATCTACAGGAATCTGAGACAGCCTGTATGCGGCCTCTCTCCACCCAAGCGACGCCTCTAGCTCAATTCTAAAGTCTATCGACCTTCTCGCTCCTGAATATCCGACGCTATGACGCTGAATCGTGCCTGGGACCTTGGGCAGAGTTCGCGAACGTGTCTCGTGCGATCGTTGTTTTCTACGGAAGCGGGATCGGATTCGCCGGCTTTGTCTCACGTGGGGGCGAATCGCGCACAGTGCACTCTGAGCTGTGGGGATCTGGCTGTTCGAGGCAGGCCGGACGCGCACATGGGCAGGGTCTTTGTTCACGAATGGGGATGAATGGCAGCGATCCGCGAAGTACAATGAATCGCGGGTGCATTTGCTTATGCGGGAACAATAAGCGTGGGTGCGCCGGGACAAACTCTGGATGATCGTGCGAGACAAAGGGGATTCCGGATTAGGCACAATTCATCGGCGCGTACAAATAGGCGGCGCGGGTTGCCTCCAGATTCCCATCCCGCCCAGCAGGAATCCCAGCTCCACTCCCACTCACCAGTCTCACCCACCCAAAACCTCACCCACCAATCAACATGCGTTTCGCTACTGCTCTCGTTGCTGCGTTCCTCGCCGCCGCCTCCGTCGTCGCCCAGGACCAGGATTCCATCCCTCGTATGTAGCTGTTCGCACGAACTCCCGCCTCGCCCAGCAGCTTATTTCTCTCATCCAGCCTGCCTCGCCACTTGCTCTGCCGCGCCTCCCGCCGGCTGCCCCTCGGACCCGAACGCCGCCCAGAAGTGCGCGTGCGAGAACTCGGGCTATGTCGCCAACTCCACCGCGTGCCTCGAAGTCACTTGCACGTCGGCGGCCGAGTTCGAAACCGCCCAGCTCATCGCGGTGACCGTGTGCGCCCAACAGGTTCGTGTCTTCGAACGTCTTCGACATCTGTCAGTTTAGCTCATGCTTGTGACTCTCAGGGCGTTGCTCTTTCCCCTTCTGGCACCTGGAAGGGCCCGCAGTCCACCACCGCGTCCGGATCCGCGCCCGCGAGCGGCTCCTCCACCGCGACCTCCGCCGAGGATTCGACCACCGCTGCTGCCTCGCCGTCGACGTCGCCGTCGCAAACTGCTGACACCGGCGCGGCGTACTCGAACGCCGTTCCGGCTGTTGCCGTCTTCCTCGGCAGTGCCCTCCTCGCTCTCGCGCTCTAAGCCGCGCGACATTTCTTGGACCTTGCATCCTACACACATTCGTTTCCTGCGCATCACTTTTGTCTCCTTATCTCACTCATTATCATTCGGTGTCAGGTGTCTCAGCATATCACGGGTATCTAGTAGCGTCTCATTGTCTTCGCGCATTGTCTGTCAGTATGTAGCCTTGCCTCGTTCATAGCGGACCAGTGGTCCTGCACATATATATCAGTAACTTGTTGATGCACTTTCCTCTGCCCACCCGCTCGCCGCGTGAACGAAGCACAAGATGCAGAGTCCCATGTCTTGCTGATATCTGCATCCATTCGGCAGTCTTCCTCCATGTCGACGCGATCCATTCAACTCGCTCCATTCAACTCGCCGTGTCCGCGTGGCACATTTGGAATCCTGATCAACTTCGAGCCAGAAGGTAGAAATGCAAGACAGTAGAGAGCGATGATAGATTATGAGTACAGCATGGCGCGGGGACAGTGCTCTATGGTTCGCTACGATACGATACGATGCGGGTGCGTGGGCGTGCGGCGATTTTCGTGAAGGGAGTGCAAGCGTCCGCGCAACCATAAGTATATACGGGGCTGGAGGATGCCAAAAAAGCGATGCAAGAGGGAGGCGAGGTGGAGGGGGGCGGCGACTAACCACAGCAATAATGTGACTCGTACTCGGGTAGAGGAAGGGCGAGGATGAGGAGGAAGAGGGAGAGGGTTTATGTTGTGAAGATGCCAAGAATCTTGAACGGCGCGACGGGCTTGCCCTCGTCGCCTTCGAGTGTACACTCGACGAAATGCGATCCACGCGTCACGCCGTGGTCGATCATCACGAGCCTGTGCACTGGGTCAGATGTGCAAGAACGAGAGGACAGAAAAGGTAGATACGCACGAAGGTGTTGATCGGTCGACGTCGCCTGCGTTGTTAATCGTCTTTGCGCCCTTAACGTTGTCGTCCACCCAGCAACGAACTTCGCTGTTCAGCTTCCCGCCCGCACTGCGCGGCTCCATCAAGAAGTATATCGCGATGTCGCCAGAGCCAACTTTGAGCTGCACGCGCAGCTTGCTGGTCGGCAGCGTCGAGTACCAATAATGTCTACTCTCGTCGAGGGTGAGGGCGCCGGCGGGGCCCTTGGCGGGGTGGTACGCGAGCCAGCCGGAGCCGTAGAACAGTGATGGTGGAAGTGGATTCACAAGGTCGTTCGCGCTCACGCAGAAAGGCTCGACCTCGCGGAACCTCTCCGCGTCGCTGGGGCGGTCGTTCATCCGCGCTTGCGGGACGCCGAGGAAGCCGTATGCATTCGCATTCGGCACGCCCACACCTGCCGCGGGCTGGTCGCCTGCACGGGCCTCGCCTGCGTGTAACGCACCCTCCGCGCCGTCGGCAGGAGGCGCCGCATCCGCCTCGCCGTTCTTGCCCGCGTCGCCGCGGCGCAGACCGACGCCGCCGAAGATTCCACGCGCGTCTGCCGGGCTAGGGTCGACGCCCATCTCGCCGCCGAGCGGGAACGGAAGTGCATCGTAGGACTGGCCGGTGGCAGAGGACCAGCCGGCGCAGACCTGGGCCTGGAAGTACGCGATGAGCGTGTCGGCGATGAGCTCGTGTCCGTTGTTGTTGGCCAAGACAGGGTCGGCGTAGTACTTCTTCACGAGCTCGGGCGTCTTGACGTATGAGTTGTATAGCATACCCTTGATGCTGCAAGGCGTTAGGACGGGCCGCTGGGTTAGGGAGCGAGCGCTGCGTACCTGATATGCGGCACATCGTAGTACTGCGCGACGAGCGTATGCAGGAGCTCTGGGCCAGCGAAGCCGTGTATGCCTTGGATCTGTGGCGAGAAGTGACCGAGGATGATGACGGCCGGCTGGTCTCGTCGGACAAGGATGGAGCGCACGAGAAGCTCGAAGTGGTCGATCCAGGCAGGGTCGCTACGGCCGTCAGCGCACGTCGCGCGGCCGATGACAAGGCCGGACGACTTACTTTGGATCCTCCGCGTCAAATTCTAATACGACGAGGTCCGTCTGGTCTGGCAGATGCAGTGCGTGGCAGAAGGAGAAGTAGGCCGAGTCGGTGCGGCGCATGGCGCCGTTGGTGAGCTCAGAAGCTGGATGGGGGAAGACGTCGTTCCACCACGAGAAGAAGCGTGCGGGGTAGCACCTGGGCGCTATGGGGTCGTCGCCGGCACCGTGACAAGCAGAGACTGGGCGTTGGAGTTAGCGCGTGGGGGCCGACGACGGCTGGGGCGAGCTCACCGGAGCCGCCGAGGACGCTGATGGTGACTGGGAGACCGGACAAGGCCTTGTGAATGACGCGCTGTACGCGGGTGTTGGTGCCCGTGTAGAGGCGCGAGCGACCGAGCGCGACGGAGCCGTACTTGAGACCGAGACGGTCGCCTGGGCCGAAGACGGGGCAGAAGTCGAACGGCGGCGGTACAGCGTCGCCCTTTGTGAGGTTGCGCAGATAGTTGACTGGGTGCAGCTCGCGGGCCTGGGTGTACTGGTGCCTGGGATACGGCGAGTAGCTGTACGAGCTCGGGAAGAAGAAATAGAAGAGCGCGGCGAGCCCTACGAGCCCGAGCCAGACCCGGGTGGACGACCCTCGTCGCTGCATGGCGCGCTGTTTCTCGAGCATTGGGCTGGGCGCGTCCTCT
Organism: Exidia glandulosa HHB12029; assembly: GCA_001632375.1. Lineage (NCBI taxonomy): Eukaryota > Fungi > Basidiomycota > Agaricomycetes > Auriculariales > Exidiaceae > Exidia > Exidia glandulosa. Next base: position 8,291 of record KV426710.1, on the reverse strand, counting down.
TCGAGCCCTGGTGCAGTCGGAGGTACGTCCAACTTTCGGCGAAGCATCGTAACCAAGTCCAAAACAATCCCAAACCCACCCCATCCGCCTCCTAACTCCCACCACCAACTCATCACTCCTTGCGCTGCGGTCAAGAGTTCTGTTCGATGGCGCCTCGTCACGCCAGTCGTTGCTCTCAGCTCAAGAAGACTTTGAGACTGCTGTACATATTCTTCGACTCCTGGATTCAATCATCTCGACTTTATTCAACGTCAACGAGAACATTGTCCAACACAGTGCTGTTCTCGATCTACGCCAGAGAGAGAAGGACGCTCAGCGCCATCAGAGTTGTCGCTACCACTTGCACTGGCGCGGCTGTCATGAACGCAGCGCCGTCGGCGTCTACGAGCGTTGGGCTTGTATAACTGTTGGAGAAGAAGAATGAGTATCACCGTGTCCCGCTAATCGAGAACACGCACGTTATGCCCGCTAGCTTCAGCGTGCAGTTCTGCGCCTGCTCAGTGGAATTTGTCGCATTGCCCGCGACCGACGTGATCACGATGTGGTGTGTTGAATCCGCCGGGATGTGGAAGCTGAGGTTCGTAGCAGGCCACGGGTCCGGCGAGACGCAGCGCGGCAGGTGGAACGTGTCGTTGAAGGTGTCGGCTGGAGGGGTGCCGTTGACGAATGTCGAGAAGCGTACAGGCGCTGCGTCGTCGACGACGATGTTCACCGCAGACCCGTCCTGGCCGCCGATGAACACGGGAGTGACAGCGCTTCCTGCAGTACACGCATCTTGAGACCGATTCTACGACTGGAGGAAGCTCATGATCAGGCACGTACCCGCAAAGTCCATAGAGATGTTGAACGCCTCGTTGCCGCTCGCCTGATACACCCATAGGGGCTGGTGCGTGACATTCGTATACTCAACCTTGAATCCGGGACAGTCGAACTCCTTCTGACTGGCGTCCTGCGGCTCGAAGGTGCCAGCGTTGTAGTGAATCTGAGTGTCGTTCGCGCCGACGGTCAGGTTGCCGATCGCAGTGACATGTGTCGCGACCAGTGCGAGAGCGGTAGTAGTAGTGAGGAAGAGGAACATTCGGGTCGTGGCAGAGTACTGTGAGGATACACTGACGCGTAGAGACGTTCTTTATTATTATAAGTTTATACTCGCAATGTCGCGAATCATCCCGCGCGCAGTCCATGCCGCAGTGAACAGTGTCATAGGATCATGATGTTCGCTGTTGCATGAGTAGAACGCCGGGACATTGCGGTGGCGCCGGCGAAAGGAGCGCCAAATGCGCAGGTTGGAGTGCCCAAACGTGTCAGACCCCAAGAGCGAGGATCAGCCAAGACGTTGATCGACGTTTGTAGTGACAGTCGGTCGACGAGCACGGTGACTGTACTGTAGCCATGAGATTGACCCAGCCAACAACACAGAGCCAGAGTCAGTGGTCGTCGGTGCAAAGGATGTATGCCGAAGAGCCGAGCCGTCAGGCGAATCACGGACCGCTTCAGCCGCCGTGCAGCGATCGGAATCTGGGATTGCTCACCGCGCGCGGCTTGGCTTTCTCCTCGCTCCGTCGTCTCGCGCAATGGTCCAGCTCGTCCATGTGAGGCCTCCCAGCGCACACGCCGATCAAGAAGAGCTTATGCACCTCGTTGCAGGTCACAGACGCTAACCTGGCATACCTGACGCTCGGCGCGTTCGCCGTTGTCTTCACCGCGTTTTCGCTCCTCGCGCGTGAAAAAGTCGGTCGACGTCCAGTTCGGCACCCTTTCTGTCTCGTTGACATAAAATCCTAGCTCTACATTGGCGAGGTTGTCCTCGGGACGGCGTTCGGCGTCATTATCGGTCGGTGCAGCGCATACATCGCACTATCTTGCCCTCATGCTCGTGCAGGTCCTTATGCTGCGAAAATATTCGATCCGCGTGGATGGGCGGCAGACAATAATCCGGTCACTTTAGAGGTCCGTATAGCGTCCTTCCCCTTCTGCAATGCAGTCCTTGACTCTGCCAGATCATGCGCGTCGTTCTAGCCGCTGGTAAGGAACCACGTCCAATCACGCTCTTGGCACCCACGTTCTTCCTACAGGTGTCTTTGCGATTGGAGTAGAGCTGCCCAAGAGCTATCTATGGCGAAAGCGACGGTTCGTCCACGTCGTGCGCGAAGAATGAATGCTAAACCCTGACCAGATCGTTGCTGATCATGGTCGTTCCAACGATGGCATTTGGCTGGGTCGTTTCTGCAGGTTGCTTCCTTCTACACTCTGTTCTAACGCTTCTGATCTTCGTTGGCAGGGTTCATGAAGCTCATATTCCCAAGATTGAACTACGTTTCGTGCCTCGTTATCTGCTCGACCCTTACGCCTACGGACCCTATCTTAGCCAACGCGATCATTAACGGCAAATTTGCTATGAAGCATGTTCCAAAGCATCTACGCCGTATGTCCCTAGTCGCACAGCCAGTTGTTCCTTCACTGACAGGGCATTTCAAAGTGCTACTGTCTGCTGAGTCCGCCGCAAACGATGGCCTTGCCTATCCATTCCTCAGCATCTCCATGTACCTGACACTCGAGGCCCGTAAGGGCGTCGCGGTCGAGAAATGGTTCCTCATCGGGTGGCTCTGTATGTTCGCACACCCGTTCCCTGGGCCCTACGCTTATCACGCTGCAGACGAAGTAGTTTTCGGCGTCGTCCTTGGCGCCCTCATAGGCCGTATCTTCAGCTACGTCATGACTTACAGTCGCCGCCGCGGCTTCATCGACCGCGAGAGCTATGTAGCCCAGGTCCGTCAACTCAGTTTTGCCAGCCATCTTTCTTACTGACAACGACGGTAGTATATTGCCCTCGCTCTTGCAACCGTAGGCATTGCGAACCTGCTCGGTAGTGACGACTTGCTCGCCGCCTTCGCTGCAGGTTAGACTTTGAATGCAGCTCGACGCCGTCACACTCACCCTTTACTCCCCGTAGGCTCTGCCATCTCTTGGGATGGAGACTTTAATGATCAGACCGAGGACATGATTTTCTCGTCAGTTATCGATTTGGTAAGGCAGCTATCCGAGTCAGATGACGAGACGAAGCAGCCTGACTCGCTTTACAGTTGCTGAACTGCGCTGCCTTCATCTATCTCGGCGCGTGGCTCCCCTTCTCGTCCTTCAATCTCCCGGAACTTGGCATCGTGCCCTGGCGCCTCATCGTTCTGTTCTTCGCGATTTTGGCCGTACGACGCCTCCCTATCCTGCTCATGATATACAAGTGGGTGCCCGACATCCACAATTGGCGCGAGGCGCTGTTCTGCGGCCACTTCGGACCCATGGGCGTCGGCGCCGTGTTCATTTCCACGCTCGCGCTCACGGAGTTGCCGAAACCCGAGAACCCGCCGCAGGACCAGACGGACATTCTCGCGCTGTCGATCCAGCCCATCGTCGCGTTCGTCGTGCTCGGTTCCATCATGATCCGTACGTCGTCCCCTTGCGCGAAGTCGGCAGGACTCTGATATGGTCCGATCGCAGATGGCTTGTCTATCCCGTTCTTCAGCTTGAGTAGGCGCGTGCAGACGTATTCGTACACGCTGTCGCGTACGGTCACGGCGCGCTCGTCTGGGGCTGCACCAGAGTGGCTCTCGTCTACTCGTCGTGCGCCCGGCCCGTCAAAGCCTGAAGATGTCGAACTTGGAGCAACAGCAGCAGCTGGGGTGCAGGAGACCGAGTTCCCACGCGAGAAACCTGCGCAACGCATGTCACATGAACGTGACATTCACATTCACGAGAGCGAGAGTCGGGTTCTTTGCTTTCGTTGCGCGAGTCATCCGCCAGGAGCTGACGGATTGGGATGTGTATAGGTTGACGTTCGCGTCGAGTCGCGCGAGGAATCGTCGGAGAGCGTGAACGCTCAAGGCATGTCTGCTGCCGGTGCAGCCGCTGAACAGGGGCTGCGCAGCTCGTTGGACATTCACATCGATGAGCAGGGAGTCAAGGTGAGCACACAAAGCGGTTGTAGGATCATGTACAGGACATGCAAGTTGAATCTTCTGCAGGTTACGCGTCATTCTCCCGAGCCATCGCCGGTGCAGCTGGTAGTAGAAGGGCAGACAGATTGCTCGCCGCAGTCTCAGGCAGGCGGCGCGCTCCATGCTCGCGCTGAGCAGACGGTGAGCTGACTCGAGCTGGGCGCTGACCATTGGCGCCGTAAGACACAGAAGATAGAAATGTGCATGGCTGGTCTGGATAGACGGTACATTGGCTACGGTACAGCGGATACATGTATTCGCCTATGGATCTCGTTCTCAGTCATGTTCGGTGCTATAGATTTGTGGCCGCTCAAGTTCGTCATGCGTGGATATGATTTTGCGCAATTGATGGGGACACCGCGACCCCCAGAAAACGTCCTGGTATTGGAAACAAAGCAGCTGCCCGCCTCGTGCCTCGGGCTTGTCGTACAACAAGTCGGCGCTTCCATTGAATGACAAGGAGGAACGATTAATGGCGAAGTTGGTATCAGAAGTACTCAATATTCGTCTGCTGCGCTCGAGAGTGAGAGTCATCCCGACACTTACGCATGACCTGGACCATTGGCAAGTTTTGCTCCCATAGGATGCGATAGTTACGAAACTGTACGTACAGATGGTCCTAAAGGGTACCTACTGGACCCAGTGCATGCGGGATGCGTGACCGTCAGTAGTACTTCTCAACAGCCTCCTGGAACGTCAGCGGCTTCCATCCCGGAACCAGATCGTTGTCGCTCTTCATGTTCCCATAGCCAGCGAGGAAGAGCAACTGGAGGTAGTCTCCAAATGCTGCGAATCCCTTCTCCGCAACCTCCTTCTCGGTGGTCGCAACGTCACGATACTCGACTGCGAACTTGGCGCCGTACTTCTTCTCCAGCACAGCAATAACCTCATCCCAGCTCGTCAGGGAGCCTACGACGGAGAGCACAGCGCCCTCAAGTTGTGCCTTGGGGAGGTGCGTGACCGTGTGCGCGACGAAGTGGGCAACATCCGGACGGGTGGTTGCCGCCCACTTGGCCGACCCGTTCCCGACAAGCGAGGCCTTCTTCTTCTCCAAATCGAATCCGAAGAACCTATGAGTAATGTCGTTCAGCTCAAAGTCGCAAAGTCGAGAGAGACGAATGTACTTACGGACCGAGCTGGAAATCAGAGAAGAAACTGACGTTGTACCGGGTATACGGCAGGCCAATCGACTCGAGGTGCTTGTGCAGGGCCGCCTTGAACGATAGCAACCCTTCGGGTATCTCGTGGGTCTTGATACCGAATTCTCTGAATACCCAGAGTCAGTTTTGCCGAAACGATGAAGCGACAAGCGGGCGGTCGAACGTACGAAGGAACGAAGAGTTTGACACCAGCCTTCTTCGCCGCATCCGCGAGCGCAGGCTGGACAGCGAATCCGCCCTGACTAAGTGCAGAAACGACGACGTCGACGTCCTTGAGCGCGTCAACGAGGCTCTCCTCGCGTCCGTAGTCGACTTTGCGGCCCGTAGCGCCGGTGGGGACTTTCGAGTGGTCGCCACGTGTGAGAACGAAGACGGTGGCGCGCTGCTTAAGGAGCTCCTCCGCGACGAGCGCTCCGAGGCCGCCTGCCCCGGCGACAGCGAAAGTCGAGTATGTGAGCGATGGCATGCTACCCGCGACTCTCGCGTTTATAAGCGTGCGGTGGCTGTGTAAAGGCAGATCTGTGCGGTCAGGTTCCGCGCGCGGAGGCCGCTCCATGGGATCCGCCCTTGGGCGTCCCCTTAAAGAACGCGGGTCTCGCCCCTCATGAACTCATGCTCCTGACCGCCGACTCTGAGACATATCCCCGCGTCCTCATATACGACTCAGATGTCGGCCTGGCGTGGATAGATACCCCGACCGCGCCGCTGTCCGTCTTCGACCGGCTCAGTCCCCAGACTCCCACCTCGGACCTCGACAGCGACGATTACGGCGCATGGCATATCTCCACGCTCTTCCAACCTAGCGAATTCGCAGACACTTTGCTCGTCTCCAGCGACGACGTCGCGTTCTACGTTCAGGCCGGAACTCTGACCGTTCTTTCCCAGAACGGCTTTGCGGCCTTGCTGCCTGCCACGCCGGCCACACAGCCGTCCTTCTTCCCGGTGGTACGTGTCGAACAGACGGCCGCCGTCTTAGACGTTGTACTGCATGCCCTGTACGGCCTCGCACTTATGCCCAATCCGCCAGGCCTCAGCACTCTTTCTGCCGCTATCGATGCTTTACTCGTACAGTACGCCATCCACACAGCCCCCGTACTTGGTCCCGCAACGCCGCTCTTCGACGTACTCCTCGCCCACGCCCAGCTTACGCCCTTCGAAATTTACGTACTCGCGGCAAAGCACAACCTGATAGAGCTTGCCATCGCGTCATCCGCCTACCTACTGTCGTTCCCCTTGAACGCTCTGTCCGAAGCCGACGCGGAGCGCATAGGACCCATCTACCTACGCAAGCTCTTTTTCCAGCACATGGGGCGCATCTGCGCGCTCCAACGCTTGCTCCTCGTGCTGCCGGCGCCGCACCTCGCAGTGCCATCCTGCAGGGTTGCGGACGTGGAAGCGCTGGAAAGCGCGTGGATGCTCGCAGCGGCGTATTTGAACCTTCAAGCTCGCCCAGACCACACGCCCGAGTCGCTTCAGGCGACGCTCGGCCCGCTACTCGTCAAGGTGTGGTGCAAGGCCTGCCGTACGGCGTTGCAGACGCGTATCGACGCGCTCATAGCCGAATGGGGGACCATAAAAGTTAGTCCTCCATGCCTGACACCTTTCTTTTGCTTACACACGCGCAGCGGACTATCTGACTTGCGTGCTCCTCCTGTACTTTCTTGATGCGGTGCGACTGCTGTATCCATGTATATACCGCGAACGAGATACGTTGTGTTCGTGTGCTGTGCTTTGTCGATGCTGTGTGACTGCTGTATCCGTCCATACCGCGAACGAGACATGTTCTCGTGTGCATCCGGATGCGGCGTTGTAAACTACTCTAATGATACTACTACAGCTACTATCCCTGTACTATCTGTTCTTTGCTATACACACGACTGCACCTTCCTCCAGATGTTGCAAAGTAAGTTACGGCCGTTTGCACTCGCCCAAACACAAGATCGGAAGCAGCCGCTCGACGGAAGCTCGAACGCGGCCGAAAAGCTCCGGATAGAGTTCCGCATGATCCTTCGATGAGTTATCGGCGGGGGGCAGGCATAGAACATCTATATGTCCATGTATCATGTCGTGAAAGGGTGGCACAGAGAGAGGAATGACGGTATTCGCTGGGGATCCGGATGTGCGGAGCTCGATCTTCGGTAGTTTCGTCCGATCCGGAAAGCACCCACCTCATGATCAGAAACCTGTCCGACCTTGGCGAATTGCACACAGTCAATCATAGAATAGCTAAATATGTCTGTCTCAGTGGTCAAAATGCATCGGACGGACACAAGATGCTCTGTTGTGTACATTTATGAGCGGAGACGTCGGAGCCAGGAGCCTTGTTTTCAGCCCGAGTGAGCAATAATAATGTTTATTGCAATTGGCTGTAAGAACGGATCAAATATGGAGCTGTTCCACTCGCGATCCTTCATCAGTCTGCGTAGGAGAACCAAACCAGGTTACATGGACGAAGAGACGAAGAGATACGATGCAAAAGATCAGGGACAATCAACAGTTACGTAGCAACTAGGGCTCGGTATCGAACCTCCAAAGAGTTCGAAACCGGTTTGAAACTCGGGAAGGTTTGAAACCTACGTTTGAAACCATGTTTCAAACCTCGCACCTATGTACTGTATGTTAAGAGAGCCGGCGGACATATACGGACTAAATCCGTCCGAAGCGTCTGCACTGAGCTTCTAGGATGTCTCCCATGACGTACCACAGGGCCTGGATTGTCAGGACGCGGCTATATACTCGCCAGACGCGACGCTCGACGGGATGTAGGATGAGAGCGAGACTTATAGGACGGTTGCTAGACCAGCTCGAAACTAAAGTACAAAGTGATGCAAACACGAGCCTTATATACCCGACGGTTCCCGAGATGCTTCCGAGCTCGCGCGGCGTCGCAATCCCCGCGACGGCCGCGAGCCTTCCCTAACCCATCTCGCATGTGTCGAGCGCGCGTGCTCGCGTGAGTACCGACGAGCCTCGAGCCGATAACACCGACAACGAGGCGGTCCGAAGCTTATAGCGGCGGCGAAAAGCGTAGGACCGCCCGAGTTGTCACATAACCCCCCTGCTAGGATCGAGGCGAGCTCGGTTAACGCGCTGTAGCCGAGTCGTAACGCATCGCCATTCGATGAAGGGTGACCTCGTC
>KV426709.1:0-16749 GCA_001632375.1 Exidia glandulosa HHB12029 | reverse complement strand
ACGTTCATTCAGGCCTTCCGTCCAGACCGAAACCGACACCGACTTCACGAGCAGTGTATTCGCTCTCGAGCGGCGTCCCCGAGGCGCAGGAAGCCACGCCGCGCGACTGACGCCCAAGGGCCGGGCTTCGAGCTCGCTCCCGCAGAAGGTCAGTACTTCCGTCCAAGGATTTATGAGGGCCCGACGATCCACCCTATCGTAGACGCTCGTGCGTACGGCCCGTGTGCGTCCGTTAGACAGCTTGGGCTCGGGGCTCGGTCGCAAGGTCAGTACCGACGCGCAGAGCTCTGTCCGCGCTTCACTAACGACATCTATCTACTCTATAGGTCAACGCGACGCTGACGAGCACCTATGTCCTCGCGCGCAGACTCGCGATCGGCACTTGTGGTCCAGTCGCGCATGAGCGTCTGCATACCCATTTTGGGATGCAGCCGCTTCAAAGGGACAGCGCGATGGATCCAAGCTGCTCGCGTCAACGGGAAGAGACCCGCGATCGTGTACGAGATGCTGCGTAACCCCGTTTGGCAAACGTGAGTAGGGATATCATGTCGCGTAGGACCTATGACTCACGAGTGTTACTGCAGATGCTGTTCGACACGCGCAGACGCGTCGCGCATGAGCATCTGCATACCCAAATGGGTATGCATGCTGTCCCTGGCGTTTGGCGTGAGTTGTGGGCTGTGCGCGTTAGGGATGTATGGCTTACGATCGTTCATACCTCAGTTAACGACCTGAGCTACCCCGTCGCGTATGAGCATCTGCACATGCGAGCATGAGCGCTGGTGACTTGTTCCGCCTACCCAATCACTCACAGGCCCTAGATCGGTGCGTCGGACGGCGGCTCCGTTCTGGGAGGGCGAGGGTCGGCCAACCAGCGCGAGAGGTGAAAATCGACGATTCTGCCGGCGCATGACGAGGGCAGGCCCTATCGGTACGACGCTGAACCCTTCGTTGCACGCGGACTGTCACGGGTCGGTGAGCACGGTCCTCGTTATCATGTCGCGCAGAACCAAATACTCACGATCGTCCGATCCACTCCAGACTGCCGCTGACGCGTCGCACGAGCATCTGTGTACTGCACGCGATATTATTGCTGCGCGCCAAGCATTGAGGACCATTCTGCGCGAGGTGAGTGGTCTCGTGGGATACGCGCGAAACGAGACGAAAAACTCACTATCCGTCGTTTGCAGAGCCTATCGACGCCGGCAAGATGGAAGTCGAGAAGAACCTGCGTAGCCAGGAAGCGTGGTGGCTCGTGCAATGCGTCAGTACACGTCTATCGCGCAGGCGGAGAACTATACTCACGATCGCGCAGTCGTTCACCGAGCCCCGAGCCAGAAGCGCCGCGGTCAAATCTACGAGGCGGATGAGTATCGGTACGCCAGCGCGGAGCGCGTGGGCGAGCTGCGCACGTGGGTATCCATCGCGAGGGAGCGGAGCGCCGGTGCAGGGACCGAACACGCCGACTTGACAGGGCGAGCACGACGAGGGCGACGGAGGAGGTCGGAGAATAGAATAGCATGCGAACGGTCGTGGGATGTACGTAGCGCTGGAGTGGCCGAAAATATATATATGTGTTTGCTGCCAATCGAGCGATGTCGAGAACGGCGGTGACGACGAGCAAGCGGGAGACGACGACGACGAGGTTCGAGTACGAGAGCGAGCATGACGTGCGGAGGATTGCGCACGAGTCGATGCGAAGGAAGGAAAGGAAAGGAGGGAAGGGGATGATGCATTCGGAGGGCGGCTCGCAACCTCCCTTTATACTCTTGCGGGCACGTACCCGCGGCCGATTCAGCCCGCGTGCCTCCAGACCTGCTGACGGAAGCCTCGTGCGTATTCGCACGATGATAGGGTGCCCAGGCGAAGGAAGGGAGGTCGCGGAGCCGAAGTGTGTTGCTGTGCGACCGGCTTGCCGAACCCCCTCGCCCGCACGAAATCGCTCTCCCGTCGCCGTCCCCTCGCATCTCACTTGCCCAGGTGACTGGTATGTGTACTGCTTACGTAATCCATGTAGTGCCAGGGGTAGGAGGGGACGTATACCCCCTACAGAGGTCGATATATCCCAGTGTCCCAAACGCCTCAGCGCGCCGCGCCGCGCGTTAGGACGTCTGAAACGCTTCTCAGGAGCCCGATCAATCACGGAATGACTGCGCAGAAGCAGGATTCACGTGGAGGATACCCACATTTCTTGAAATACCGAATGGTGTCCTTTCGCCTCCCCGCCGTCCCCGGAGCTTCCTCTGCCGCTCTGCGTCTATTCTCGGTGCCGGAGAGACTGGGCAAAGGGTTCCGACGTGGACCAATGGGTTGAGGTAGGACGCTCCGTCCCCACTTTCGTCCGACATGCGGGATTGTCCCTCGGACTGTCCCGCTGTCCGACGCCGTTTCCGCGCAGAATTCAAGGCCTCGCTGTGATCAGAGCGTGCCTATCAATCGCTTTATATGCACTTGTACTACCTATGTGAGTTACTGCTCCCGCAATCTCCTCCAGACAACATTCTGAGAGGAAGCTGCTCCTCCGCGGACTTCCGTTTACCTAAGTGTGACGCTTCGTCTTACAGAGAACACACGAGAATACACTCAGGCCTCACAGCATCAGAGGCTATGGTCTCTAATACTGTAGATGTCAGTGGTCAGTAGTGCATATAGAGTACAGAAGTCTAGATAACTGTCAGATTGTCCATTGTATGCGGTGCGGCGAGTGTCAGCCCTGAGCCACGCACTGTGCGTCTCAGACGCACAGTGCGTGCGAAATTCCATCACAGGAGAATTACTCTATATCAATGACTCACACTGAGAGTGTTCTCTTCACAGCACATTCGTTCATTCTGGTGCAGCGGACTTCCCTGCAGCCGCAGATTCTGCAGGAAACTATTATATGTACTTGCATGTATTAAAGGTTTCATTTATATTTTGTACTATAGCTTCAAATCTGAGCATGTATCCTGTAGCATATACTCAGAGGTCTCTGGGTGTGGCGATGCAGCTGCCGGTCTGATGGCCGCGCGATGAAGCGAGCGAGGAGCGGGTGATTCCAAAGTCCGCGCTCCGGTCTTCACTCTTTTTTCTCCCCACGGCGTATCATACGTTTTACTCTCCCACCAGCTCCCTCAGCCCTTTGCCGCTCTGTCTCTGCTGTCTATGGCGACGACGCTTGGGCGCATTTCTCACGCGTGGCAACACCCTTTCCCACATACATCACTTTTTACCCCACTGCTTTCGGTGAGCTCGCCTCGCGTAACCTCTACGCTCCTACTAGGACCTCATACTTTCCCAGCAGATTCCCACTATGCTAGCGACGTACTTTCGCCCGTGCATCTTGATGGACAACACTGAGAGGTCGGTATTCCTCGGGGCACAGTACTGCCAGGGCCCCGCCGCCTACACCGCTCCTCCTGGAGCTCTCGGTACGTTCTACCCTTCCTTTTGCCTTTTTTGCCCACTGAGAGTGCTCCTCGCGACCTCCGCAGGTCTCTGTGATTCCCGTTCTGGTCCTTGGCCGGCGCTATGCTGTGCTGTTTGCCGAGGGATGAAACACCTTCTCCCGTCTTCTCCGTTTGCTGCGCTTTCCGGTGAGCTTCCTGGTCATTTACGTTATTCTCTCAGTTGTTCCATACGTTCATTGTGCCATCATCTCTCCCCTACATCATTCCCGCTTGCCTCGACTGCAGTCTGTGGCTATCAGCCCCGCTGTTCCTTTTCCTTACATCATTCCTAATTTCCCCACCCTCTCACATCGTCTCCCTGCACAAACGTGCCGTTATACATACTTTTACATCTTCCTTTGCGCTGCCATGCCGTGCAGAGTCCTGTTCTTTCCGCTTCTCACATCTCACTGACATTGTCATTGCAGAAGGACTCGATTGGGCCAAGCGGCAGACCTCGCGCCGTTGGGCTGCTTCCCCTGTGGACTACGCTCTCGCGCATGCGTGTCGCGCCGGCACCGCTGTGGGGCCCTTCTGTGCATCTGCATCAGTCCGGGATAGTCCGGACAGTCGTTAGGGTCACGACACCACATCAATACATAAGCCCACTCTGGTACGACATCATTAATCCCTTACCTTTGGGACGCTGCACTGACAGTAGCTCTTTACAGGAAATTAAAGGAGAGATCACGGTGCACTGTCCGCAGCTGACACTGCTCCGACCGTCCCCTCTCGCATATTTCGGTCATGAACAGCCTGCAGGTATCGCAATGGTATGTCTCATCATTTCTTGCCCACTGCTCGTTTGACAATCCCTGACGCTATCCGTGCAGATCCAACTTAAGACCAAACATCGCAAGCTTCGTGTTCAAGTGCGCACCGACGGGCGAGTCCGTTAGGATACCATCTCCATGGCTTGAACTCCGGTATGTGGATCCGTTTACTTGTCGGTCCGTTTCGTTGCTTCTGTTCATGCGTCGCGCCTCGCGCATCGCCGTCGTCGATGATCAAACATTGCACTTCTCGCTATGGCACATCGCATCGCGTCGCCCATATCAGACTCTCCTCCGGACCCCGTCCTACCTTTCCACGACCAATATACAGCCTCGAAGCACCCCCATATATCCTGTTCCCACGATACACGTTGCTGACTCGAAGTCTCGCAGTTTCCTTATTCGTCTTCTACATGCACTCGGAAACGGTCGGACCTCAAGCTGATTCGCAAGTTACTCGCATAGGAATCTTTAGGTATGCCAGAGTTGCAACTTTAGCTCATCTATATGTGTATCTGAGCGAGTTCTCCATCTTTACCAGATTTCAACTTTTCGAATCTGAAGCCTCAACTATCGAACTCCTCGTCGCCAGATTTCCCTTCAAAATAGCGCACAGGTACAGAGAATCTGTCAGGAACCTGCGCTCTACTCGTACTGACTCGAGTCGTGGCTATTTGCAGATTTCCGGAACTCCGAGGACCTCAACAACAGCGCGCTGCACCGACTGCTTTCGATGAGCTGACGTAATCTGTAAGTCTGTCTTGTCGCTCAGGACCTGTTTCGATTCTGACGATCTCCAACTTGCTCCCCTAATATCACGGCTTTCGGGGAGGCTGACATAAGCCATGCCGCGCTGTTCCCTCGCCGTCTCACCTTCGCGAGAGAACCGCACTCGGCCATTTCATGTAGCTAACGCCCAGTTCCTGTTCCTTACGCCCCGCCCACACCGCGGATCGGGCTCTCTTGCTCGGTCCGCGGAGGTCGAAGCCCTGCTGTTTTAATAAACCACCTTCGGGACGGGGAGACTATGGCCAAATTTTTCGCTAAGCGCTCGTGTCTTATGCATTTTTCAACTTTCAAACCAGATTCACGGATGCCCGAGCCTCGCGACGCGCTCATTAAACCAGATTTGGGCAAAGAAAGTCTATTCGCAAACTACGTACACGCCACACGCCGAGGATGTCAATCTCCGGCGACCCTCGACCGCGCTTAACAGTCGGACCAGGGTGATCCTCGCCTTCGCACGTACACGCGGAAACCTAACACGCGATCGTCAGGGTCGAAGACGCGACGAACACGAACGGACCTTCTGCCCAGCAAGCCAGCTCAAGTCGTAGTTGTACTGCTGCCGCCCGACTGACGGGTCCAGGCCGAACGCCTGGGGCGGATTAATCCCGTCGGCGGACTGGTTGCGCAGTATGCCATTGTCGCACGAGTCGTACCTGGGCGAGCGCACTTGTGAGTAAGCGCCATGGACGCACGACATAACGCACGTATACGGCCACACGCCATCCGTCGTCGCACCGTACCCGGGTCGCGCCAGGTTACCCATCGTCCATGCGCCGGGCCAGTATCCGGCCACGTTCGGTGCACCTGGCAGCTGCGCTCGTACTACGAAACAAAGCAGAATGTCAGTATTGCACGAAAGAGGAAATGGAGACAGCAGGAGACGCCACTCGGTGTTTGCGCCACACAACGCGCGCGCAAACGCAGGTCTCCGTGCATAGGAATCTTGCACTAGCGCCGTGCAACGGGAGATACGCACTCTCGATGTAACCGCTCGAGAAGCAGAACTTGTTCCACGACTGCAGCATCCCGGACTTGAGGTCGAGGGCATGGTTGATGCTCGGGTCGACCACCTCCAGCTTGATGCGCAGAAAGCCGTCTGCCGTTGTGACCTGGTCTGGGTCGTACCTGCATACGTGTTAGCGGGGGTATCGAAACACAGCAAGGCGCGCGAAGAGGTCAAGCGTCAGAATCGGGGGCGTCAAGGGAGACAGTAGCGACGGCACGTAACGTGAAACCCCACGCACACAGCAGATCGCGCACAAAGTAAGGCGCGCGGCGTCAACGCGGACACAACTGCAGCGCCCTCAGGAACGAAGTTACGCACCATTCCTGATCCCTTGTCGCCCAATAGTACAGATCGACAGCCTCCCAGAACGGGTCGTCGCCAGGCGCAAAAGTGCGGTTGTCGGTGTTGAACTCGTCACTGAACACGAGGTCGTACTCGAACCCATCGAAACCAGTGCGCGTCTTGGCGTCGTCCGGCGTTTCCGGGTCAACGAGTTTGGGGATGTTGGCGAGGACAGCGGCCTGGCCTGTTCCGTTCACTTGCGTGTTGGACGAGATGAGCTGCTTGACGGGGTCCGTGAGGACTGCGCTAACGATCGGATACCCAGTGAAGAGCGCGATGATGGCGCTGGTAAGAAGGAGAATGGCGGCGACGTTGACGAAGCCGCGGACGTTGAAGCCGCCGGTGCGCCGTAACGCCTTTTCGTCGAGGTCGTCGTCCGCGGCGTCGAGGTCGTCGTACTCGTGCGGGTCGTACTCGTACGGCACGAACGCGCCTGGCGAGGGGATGAGGCCGTTGTGACCTGGATATTTGGAGTCGCGGTCGGCGAGCGACATGATGGAGCCCGTGCTCGAGACTCGACTGAACCGGTTCAGGTTGGCGCCGCCCAGCGTCGACGGTGGATGCAACGCTGCGGCCTGGTTGGGTGCGCCAGCCAGGAGCTGCTCTTCCTCGGACGCGAGACGATAAAGCACCATAGACCCGCGGTTGCCGCCTATCGAGCCCGCTGGGAAGCCCAGCGTTGGGTCATCGCTCGAGACCGCCCTAGACGACGGGCGCGAGCGTGGGTTGGCGTTGGGATTTAATCTAGAGCCGATATACGCAGGCTGGAGGTCTGGAGACGGGTTCTTTGGCGGGACTGGCGGCGGCGGCTCCGTGGATATGGTGGACGACGACGACGGCGACGTCGAGAGCAGAGCGTCCTCTGCGCCGTGCTGCGGCGTCGTTGGGCTCGCCGGCGTCGGGTCGGCCATCGAGTAAGAATTGGGAGCTCAAGGCGCGAACGGCAACTCAAACTCAGCAACCGCGCCTTGTCAGCGTCTGCGAACGTGTACACGGACGTCCTCTCTTGACGATCCTGTACCCTCTATCACTGTCTCATTATTGACTCTGTACACGACTACTGGACACCGCGCACAATCCGCGCGGCCGAGGCACGGCACGAGACTCGCCGTGCCCACAAGGACACCTCCCGCGCGCTTCTCAATAGAGCTTCGAACGCCCCGCCCGCGAAGAGATGTCCTCTCTCCGTGGCGCTGAGTGAGCACGACAGCAAGCACTCGCGCTGCTGCGCTCGGCCATCTTCATCAACTTTCCGCTTCCATCTCCTGATCATGTCGTCACGACTCATCGTGCCTCGCGTCGGGCGCCGAGCAACGTCCTCTTCAGCGCGTTCGTCGTTCAGAGCGCGCTCCAAGTAATCCAAGTGCGTCGTGCCCAGTCTGCGATTTTGCGGGCGAGCAAATGCGTCGCGTCCAGCTCTGGGCGCAGGCACGATATCCAGCGTCAAGAGCGTCGCGTTCGGGTTTGAATGTCGTGTCTGCATCTAGCGTTCGTCAGCTTCGTAATGGTGCGTTCAGACGAGCTCGACAATGTACGTGTTCTAACTTCTAACCACTTGCTCCAGACTTCGAGCCTCGCTCATTTCTACCTCGACATACTCCAGGGCAAGTAGCATCGACTAGACGTGCGCGAAGCTGACGCGCTTATACCTTCATTGTAGAACTCGTATACGAGACTGGCATCCAGACGGACGACCGCTTCAGCGTACAGCACGACGCGTCTTCAGCCCGCAAGACCGATTCTCGCACTTCTTGGCCGCGTGAAGCACGTCTATATCGCGTCTATAACGCCCTTCCCATGCGGTATGTCCGCGATTTTACTCATTTTCGGGTTGCTAACGCCTTGCTTATAGTTCGAGCTCGCGCATGCCTCTCGAACGGACATACGTCCTGCAAGCGTACTCTCGCTGGTTCAGGACGCCGTCAAGTCCGTCTCTGACGCGTTTCGTGCGTCCTTTCGAATGCGGTATGTCCGCATTGCATCTTACTTTCTTCTGGCTCGCTTGACTCTTGCAGGTCCCGTAAACGCTATACCCGCCGTCCAACCGCTCTTAACGCGTCAAGCCGTACTCCTCACGTTCTGAGGAACGTCAGACTCGTCGTTCGGCGTGGATTCGGCGGGTCAGCTTGTCTCGCGCTCGCGCTTGCGCCGGTTCACCAATCACCTCACCGGCTCGTTCACCGCTTCCTTGCGCTTCCCAGCGCGCGCAACGTACTCCTCCTGCTCGACGCACGCCCGATAACGAGAATCACTCGACTCTCCCACGATCAAGTTCCAGCTGAAGAACGAGTGAGTCCGTTTCCCGCGCAGTTGAGCAAGTGCTCACGTACCTTCAGGAATCGATTCCAGCTGACAGTCAAGTTCCAGCTGAAGAAAACATGTCAGCTCGTCGCGTTCGAAGCCCAACAAGAACAAGAACCGGTACGTCAGCCTCACCGCGTACACGTTTGCTTTGGGATGCTTACCTGCCTTAACCAGTCTCCTCGCCCAGAACGAAACCGAAGAACCGCGTTCGCGTTCGCGACAGCCTTCTGGAGCACGCGCGACGATCAAGTTCCAGCTGAAGAATGGGTGAATACGTTTCCCGCGCAGTCGAGCAAGTGCTCACGTACGTTCAGGAATCGATTCCCGCTGACGATCGAGTTCCAGCTGGTCAAGTCATGGCAGCTCGTCGCCTCGCGACAGACGATCTCGAAGCTCAACAAGAACAAGAACCGGTACGTCAGCTCACCGCGTACACGTTTGCTTTGGGATGCTTACCTGCCCTAACCAGTCTCCTCGCCCAGACCGAAACCGAAGAACCGCGTCAGCGTTCGCAACAGCCTTCAGGCCGGCGCACGCGCGACGATCAAGTTCCAGCTGAAGAACGAGTGAGTCCGTTTCCCGCGCAGTCGAGCAAGTGCTCACGTACATTCAGAAATCGATTTTCTCTGACGGTCAAGTTCCAGTCGAAGAAGACAGCTTGTCGGCGCGCGGCAGACCATTTCGAAGCTCAACAAGAACAAGAACCGGTACGTCAGCCTCACCACGTACACGTTTGCTTTGGGAAGCTTACCTTTTCAACCAGTCTCCTCGCCCAGACCGAAACCGAAGAACCGCGCGAGAGCCTTCAGGGCTCAACAAGAACAAGAACCGGCGAGCGCGTCAGCGTCGCGGCGCTCGAAGGTGCTATGGGAGACTTACCTGTCCATTCGCTCTCCCCGTCCAGACCGAAACCGACGCGTCGTGGAAGGGAACGCGCTGGAAGTCAGCAGAACGACCTCGAGCCTGCCTTCAGCAACGCCAAGAGTTGTGCGCACGCTCAGCAATTACCGACTGCGCGCTTGATATAGAAACGTCAGTCCTCGTTCCGTCGTCGCGTTTGGGAGTATGCAACTGACCTTCGCTTCCTCGGTGTCGCATCCGGACTGCGAACCCAGCGCTCAACGATCGACCTCGTTCTCCGGTGAGAGACGAGCGCGTTCGGTAGCGTAGGAAGACCAGGCTCGGGCGACAGCGCAACGCGTCCAGACCGTACGACCCGCCACTCGACGAAGGACCGCGTTACCGGTGAGAGACGAGCGCATTCCGTCGAGTCGGGACCATGACGCCGCGAGGCTCGGTGGTGACTGCGCAGCCTTCTGGAACAAGAGTGGGTGCGCGCGATGATCAAGTTCCAGCTGAAGAACCTAAACAACGCGTCAATGGTGCGTTACCGTTGTACCGCGCAAGTGGAATACTAGTACTTACCCGTCCATCCGCTCTCGTCGTCCAGACCGAAACCGAAGAACGTATCGACCCTGCGCAACGTGTCAGCGTCACGCCGAGAACGCGCTTCAGGGCTCAACAAGAACAAGAACCGGCGCGTGCGAGTGACGACGACGGCTCGACGATCAAGTTCCAGCTGAAGGACCCGTGCGAGTCAGACGGTGCGTCAGCGTCGTTCAAGACGGATGATACGTGAAGCTTACCTGTGCACGCGAGTCAATGTCAACGTCGACGTCGGCTGCGAAGTACGTCAGCGCTGTATCATGTAGCGCACGACAACTGACAATTCGATACCTTTTCAGAGCTCAACAAGAACAAGAACAGCTCCACAATCAAGTTCCAGTTGGACTACAATGAAGGTACGCCAGCTTTGTCCAGAGCCGAACCAGTACAAACGGCTTATAGTACGTTCATTCAGGCCTTCCGTCCAGACCGAAACCGACACCGACTTCACGAGCAGTGTATTCGCTCTCGAGCGGCGTCCCCGAGGCGCAGGAAGCCGCGCCGCGCGACTGACGCCCAAGGGCCGGGCTTCGAGCTCGGTCCAAGGTCAGTATCCCTGTGCAATGACTTATGAGCAACTGACGATGCGCTCTGTAGTAGACGCCCACACATACGCGCCCAAGGGCGTCCATCAGACAGCTTGGGTCGGAGGGCTCGGTCGCGAGGTCAGTCCGACACGCAGCAGCCTCCATCCGCGCTTCACTAACTAACGCTATCTATTACTCAACAGGTCAACGCGAAGCTAACGAGCGCCTATGTCGTCGCGCGCGGACTCGCGATCGGCTCTTGTGCCTCAGTCGCGCATGAGCGTCTGCATACGCATTTTGGGATGCAGCCGTTTCGAAGGACTGCGCGATGGACCCAAGCTGCACGCGTCAACGGGAAGGGACTCACGATCGTGTACGAGATGCTGTGTCACCCCGTTTGGCAAACGTGAGTAGGGTTATCATGTCGCGCAGAACCCCTGACTCACGAGTATTAGATCCCGTTCGACACGTCGCGCATGAGCATCTGCATACCCAAATGGGTATGCGTGCTGTCCCTGATGTTTGACGTGAGCTGTGAGCTGTGCGCGTCATGGATACTTGGCTTACGATCGTTCATAACCAGTCGACAACGTGACCGATCGCCTCGCGCACGAGCATCTGCATTCCTGCGAACGGGAGCGCTGGTGACTTGTTGCGCCGACCTCAATCACTCACAAGCATTCAATCTCGGGCGCGTTGGACGACGGCTCCGTTCCGATATCTTGTCATCGCGCGAGGGTCGGTGACATTTGCCGGACCAGCGTAACAGCAGAAAATTGGCGATCCTGCCGGCGTATGACGAGGGCAAACCCTATCGGAACGACGCTGAACGCTTTGGTGCCTGCACGCTGTTATGGTTTGGTGAGTACGGTGCTCGGTATCATGTCGTGAAGAACCAAAACTCACGATCGTGCTGTCCATTCCAGACTGCCGCTGACGCGTCGCACGAGCATCTGGATACTGTACGCGATCTGCCCGCTGCGCGCCAAGTATTGCGCGTCTTTCTGCGCGACACGGCTCGAGGTGAGTGGTTGGTGGGATACGCGCGGGACGAGACGAAAACTCACAAACCGTCGTCAACGTCGGCAATATAGAATTCAAGAAGAATCTGTATAGCCAGAAAGAATCGTGGCTCGGACAACGCGTCAGTACACGTCTATCGCGTAGGCGGAGAACCGTACTCACCATCGTGCAGTAGTCGTCACCGAGGTCGAGCGAGAAGCGCCGTGGTCGAATCTACGAGGCGGGTGAGCTCCGGCACGCCAGAGCGAAGCGCGTGAGCGAGCCGCGCACGTGGATGTTCATCGTGAGGGAGCGGTGCGCGACCGCGGCAGGAACCCGAACACACCGACTGGACGAGTCGAGCATGACGAGGGCGACGGAGGAGGTCAGCGAATAGAATAGCATGCGACCGGTCGCGGGATGTACGTAGCGCTAGAGTGGCCGAAGAATATATACGTGTTTGCTGCCAATCGAGCGATGTCGAGAACGGTGTTGACGACGAGCAAGCGGGAGATGACGATAACGAGGTTCAAGTACGAGAACGAGCATGACGTGCGGAGGATTGCGCATGAGTCGATACGAGGGAAGGGAAGGAAAGGAGGGAAAGGGATGATGCTTTCGGAGGGCGGCTCGCAGCCTCCCTTTATACTTTCGCGGGCACGCAGCCGCGGCCGATTCATCCCGCGTGCGTCCAAACCTGCTGACGGAAGCCTCGTACGTAGTCGTACGATGATAGGGTGCCCATACGAAGGAAGGGAGGGTGCGGAGCCGAAGTGCGTTGCTGTGCGAACCGCTTGCCGAACCCCCTCGCCCGCACGAAATCGCTCTCCCGTCGCTGTCCCCTTGCGTCTCACTTGCGTATGTAACTGGTATGTGTACTGCTTACGTAATCCAAGTAGTACCAGGGGTAGAAAGGGACGTATACCCCCTACAGAGGTCGATGTATCCCAACCTCCCAAACGCCTCAGCGCGCCGTGCCGCGCCTTGGGAGCTCTGAAACGCTTCTCAGAAGGCCGATCAATCACGGAAGGACTGCGCAGAAGCAGGATCCACGTGGAGGATACCCACATTTCTTGGAATACCGAATGGTGTCCTTTCGCCTCCCCGCCGCCTCCGGAGCTTCCTCTGCCGCTCTACGTCTATTCTCGGTGCCGAGAGGGCTGGGCAGAGGGTTTGGACGTGGGCCAATGGGTTGAGGTAGGACGCTCCATCCCCACTTTCGTCCGACATGTGGGATTGTCCCTCGGACTGTCCCGCTGTCCGACGCCGTTTCCGCGCAGAATACAAGGCCCCGCTGTCATCAGAGCACGCATGTCAATCGCTGTATATGCACTTGTACTACCTAAGAGAGAGATACTGCTCCCGCAATCTCCTCCAGACGACATTCCGAGCGGAAGCTGCTCCTCCGCGGACTTCCGTTTTGTCAAGTGTAACGCTTCGTCTTGCAGAGAAGTTAGAACACACGAGAATACACTCAGAGCTCGCAGCATCAGAGTCTATGGGCTCTAATACTGCAGATATTAGTATTCAGTAGTGCATATAGAGGACAGAAGTGTAGGGATTTGCCAAATTGTCCATTGTATGCGGTGCGGCGACTCGCCGGCGAGTGTCAGCCACGCACTGCACGTCTGAGATGCATCGTCCCTGCGCCATTCCATCACAGTAGAATTCTGATTCATCAGCAAGGTACACGGAGAGCATTCTCTCTATGTCAGATTTGTTCATTCCGATGCAGCGGACTGACCTGCAGCCTCACATTCTGCAGTAAACTATTATATGTACCTCCATGTATAAAATCTCTCTTTAATATTATATGCCATAACTTCATATCTGAGTACGTGCCCTGTAGCATATACTGAGAGGTCTCTGGGTGTGGCGATGCACCTGCCGGTCTGATGGCCGCGCGACGAAGCGAGCGAGGAGCAGGTGATTCCAAAGTCCGCGCTCCGGCCTTGACTCTTTTTCTCCCCACGGTGGACCGTCCATGTCATCCTGTCACCGGGGACCTCAGCCCCTCGCCGCTCCGTCTCTGCTGTCCCTGGCGACGACACTTTGGTGTGTTTCTCCCGCATGGCAAACCCCCTTTCCCAAGTACATAACTTTTTCGCTCCACTGCCTTTGGTGAGCTCGCGTTGCGTAGCCTCTATGGTCCTGCCAGCACCTTATACTTCCCCAACAGATCCCTACTACGCTCGCGACGTATTCTCACCTCTGCCTGTGATGGGCAACACCGAGAGGCTGGTTTTCCTCGGGGCACACTACTGGGTCCCCGTCGCCCACACTGCTCCTCCTGGAGCTCTCGGTACGTTATACCCTTCCCTTTGCCTTTATTTCTCACTGAATGTGCTCCTTGCGACTTCCGCAGGTCCCCGTGATCCCGTTCTGGTCGTTGGCCGGTGCTATGCTGCGCCGTTTGCCGAGGCCTGAAACACCTTCTCCCCGGCGGCTCCGCATCAGGTGAGCTTCGTGGTTCTTTACGTCATCTTTTCAGTTGCTCTATACATTCATTACGCCCTCCTCTCCCCCGTCCATCATCCCATGTCCTTGCACTACAGTCCGTGGCTATGAGCCCCGATGTCGCTTTTCCTTATTTTGACCACCTTTCTACATTGCATCCCTGCAAAAGCGTCCTCTTATACATGCTCTCACGCTCTCCCATGCGCTGCGCTACCCTGCAAAGTCCTATTCTTGCCGCTTCTCACATCTCACTGACATTATCATTGCAGAAGGTTTCCACTGGGCCAAGCGGCAGACCTCGCACCGCAAGGCTACTGCACCTATAGACTATGCTCTTGCGCATGCGTGTCGCGCGCCGGCACCGCTGTGGGGCCCTTCCGCGCATCTGCATCTGTCCGGGATAGTCCGGACAGTCGTTACGGTCGCAACACCGTGTTGATACATGAGCCCGCTCTGGTATGACATCATTCATCCCTTACTTCTGGGGCACCGCACTGACAGTAGCTCTTTACAGGAAATTAGAGGAGATATCATGGTGCACGGTCCCCGGCCGACACTGCTCCGACCGTCCCCTTTCGCATGTTCTCTTTTCGGCCATGAACAGCCTGCAAGTATCGCAATGGTATGCCTCATTACTTCTTGCCCACTGCTCTCTTGACAATCCCTGACACTATTCATGCAGATCCAATTTAAGACCAAACATCGCGAGCTTCGCCTTCGAGTGCGCACCGACGGGCGAGTCCGCTACGAGGCCGTCTCCATGGGTTGAACTCTGGTGTGTGGGTCGGTTAACTTGTCATTACATTTCCTTCCTCCTGTTCCTGCGTCGCGTCACGCCTCGCGCATCGCGGTTGTCGAGGATCAAACATTGCACCTCTCGCCGCGGCGCATTGCGTCGCGTCGTCCCCATTTGACTCTCCTCCACACCCCGATCCTACTTTTTACGACCAACATGCACTTTTAAAACACCCCCATATCTTCTGTTCCCATGATACACGTTTCTGACTCGAAATATCCTAGTTTCCACCTGGTTTCCGCACTCGTCTTCCGGATGCACTCGGAGACGGTCGGACATCAAGCTGGTTCGTCAATAGTGCGCGTAGAGTTCTTCAAGGTCGTCAGGTACGCCAGACTCGCTACTGTAGCTCATCCATTTGTTTATCTGACAGACTTCCCTGATTTCAACTTTTCGAACTAGAATCCTCAATTGTCAGACTTCTCGTGTCGAGATTGAGCTTCAAAATGGCTCACAGGTGCGTAAATTCTGTAGGGAACTCGCGCTCTACTCGTAGTGACTCGAGTCGTGGCTGTTTGCAGATTTCCGGAACTCCGAGGACCTCTGTAAGTCGGAGTACTTAGCTTGTACGTAGACTTGCGAGAAGAAGCTTGTCTTGAACGCGGTGTGCGTGCTCGAGTCGTGAGTTGCACAATGTAGTACGTGTTCAAGAGGCTTGGGTCTCCGAAACGGAGACCCCCGAGAATATATATACATGCTGACTAAGCTGTGACATGTTGTGACGCGTGATTGTTGCGCTCGTGCGAGCGCAACATTTGACGTTACGAATAACAAGTGAGATAAAATCATAGAACCTAAGGAAACGTTACAGGGTCGTTACAGGAGACTAGGGGAAGGTTTCGACTCATTGCAGTCGCCCTCCCCGTTAGACGGAGTCAACGGAAAACTAGTTAAAGACATCCGGGCTAATCAACATGGTGGGGTCGTCAAGAGAGTAAGGAAATACATTGCCCATGTCTACAAGGTTTTCGGGAAGAAGATCGGTGGGAATAGAAAGAGAGGGCGTCATGATCTGGTTCGGGTCGTAAACAGGAGAGTGGAACTCGGTTGGTGTAACGCGAGTCTGGACCGGGAACGCGCTCTGCACGGCGGCCGGCTGCCAAGCGAAAACCTCGCGCTCGATGGGCGCGTTGATGTCTTGAGCCGGGACAGGCGAGCCTGGCGGGGGGATGTTAGGTGATCCGGGAAGGAATAGGGGCGTCTGCGCGTTGATGGGCAAAGGTTCCATGAGAGGAACTGTCGCCTCGCGCATAAACGCGTCCGGAGCCGATCGGGGACGCTCTGGGTATGTCTGCGTCCACGTGGGCGAGGTAGGACTATACAGAGGCGGGGACCGGTTGTTGCTCGAGGGCGTGCGCGACCCATCGCGTGATGCGGGCTTGGACGCCGAGTGGCGGGATCCATCGCCGGAATCTCGCTGATCACGAGGGCCGGGATAGGGCGTGTCACGTCGGATGCGACGGCGGTAGTTACGCCCTCCAGCGATATGCGTGTTGGGGCTCGCGGGCGGCGCATTGTCTGAAAATAATAGATCAGTGACGGCGGCCGAGAAGAGTTCTCTCGGAGGCGTACTGAATCTAACAGGGCCCCGGGGAGGCGCAGGCTTGTAGCGCCCAGGGTTGACGCGAGGCTCGGCATACGTGACGACGGGAGGTGGAGCCGGTGTCGCACGCGAAAGAGTCGATACCATGGATGTGAGGTGTCATGAGACACGGCTATGTCCGATGCTGTATAGTTACCGCTACGGCTAGCTCCGGTACTCTAGTTCTGTCCACTTCGTTTATAGGTATGACTCGTCATGTACATTCCTCGTCATGCCTCACACTTCGTTTATAGAGTTCCTTTGCTGCCTTGCAGACCATCGGACCTCGCCCTTACA
>KV426708.1:2519-16772 GCA_001632375.1 Exidia glandulosa HHB12029 | reverse complement strand
CGCTGCATAGCTCCTATGCTCGGCCTCGACTGCATCTTGGATCTAACGCGTGCTCGCTGCGCCGAGCTTGAGGTCTCGCCTCGTCGTTGTCCGCCCGATCGTTGCCTAGACGCCTACACAATCACTCGCGCTCTGGCTCATACATCTACGCGCTCCAAAACGCTACAGGATCTTGGCAGTTGAGTGCTCGCTCGCTCGCAGCACGGTGCGCCCATAGCTCGCGACTTTGTCACGCGCTACTGATCATGTTTATGTCCGCCGCCAGGTCAGGCATCTGCCCTACCGCCGCGCACACTACGTCAAGTTTGAGTCTACGCTGTGCGTGTGCGCGTCCGATGTTGGAGTGTCGCACGCACGCTGCGACGAAAGACTGACGTAGGGTCCGCGAGCTACCGGGCCATCTGGATGCTCGTTCTCGCCGCCCGGCGCCTACAAGGTACGTCAAACTTTGCACTTTATCGGCTCTGATTTTCTGACATCCTCCCTACTTCACTCTCTCATTCTCGACGACCTCGCTCGTGATCAGTTGTCTTTGTGGCTTACCTCTACTAAACAGGGGACCACCCGCGCGCTCTATACTCGTCCCTGGATCGCGCTGGATCTTTCGTGACTGCGCTGGACGTCGCGGCTCGACTGGCCGTCGCTCGCTACTCGTAATATTATGTCTGTGCATGCCCTCGCGCCTGGAATGATACACTTACGCGGCGCACAATGCTACGCTGGTTCAACGCCGCGCGAGACTGATTATTCGCGGCGCGGTACGGCCATCGCTGATATACTGCCGGCCAGCGTTTGAGTTGCTCATTCCCATCTGCATGTCCTATGACCGCGCACACTCCGTTCAGCGTGTGCGTGTGCGTCCAATCTTGCCGCGAGATAGTCTTCGCCCACTAATGAATGCATGAAGTTATTCTCGTTCCCCTGTGCGACTTTTCTTCCCCTCCGACGTCGACGGCATGGAAGCGAGAGGTCCCAAGAGCGGCTAGCCTTGTGCGGACACGTCAGTCTAAACTGTACCTGCGGCGGTCATCGGCTTTTCTCCGGAGGTTGCGAAATCTATTTCAGACGTATGACGGCGCGGGATCCGGTGAAGTAGTACTACCAGGAACGCGCGTATAAAGACCACTGCGACACAATGCTAAAGTTGTAACGTCACACGCCGCACTTGTCATCTGCTATTCTCATCTGTACAGGCAACGCAAAGTTGGCCCTTCATTGCCTAGACGGCAAGTTGTGCTGCAGACCGCACTATCTACCCGAGTTATCTGGGTACCTAGAGCACTTTTGCTCGACAGTATTTCTGGCAGTGCGGCCTACCGTGCAAGGGAGCACATTACTAGTAAGGCGTGTCAAGTCGGGATATATCAACAAGACCTTCCTACAGCCTTCCTATTTGGCTCGCGGGACTTGAATGGGTGAACATGGCGAGGAGCGCGGGAGTCATGCCGCTCTGGTATAAAGCAGTACCATATCCGTCCTCACCGAGAATTTGCAGGGTACGCCCGCACTCATCATCTGCTATTCAATGCCCGTGTACAGATGACGCATTTCACCGAATACGTGAGGTAACGATAATAACAGGATTCGTTACGCAGTTCTGGCAGGAACTGCGACGTACCGAGCCAGGACTTGGCCGTTCGTCCAGTATGCGTTGAAGATGACCTCAGAGGCGAGTGAATGCAAGAGCGGCAGATGTAAGCCCGCGATGTGGCAACCCGTGACCGCAAGCATCAGGAGCGTCCGCCCACCAGTTAGACGCTGTACAAAGTCGGCAAGGGGCTCGTACTCCGATGGCGATATGTGCCGATCACCAAAAAGTTTGATGCGCAGGCTATCCAGGTGTGGAAGGTGGTCGCGCGGTCTGGTTCAGGCCACGTGAGATCGTTCACTGCGCGGCAGCGGAGAAGCAACTCGACGACATTTTTGCAGAGCGATAGACCGGAGGAGAGGAGTGCCGGAAGAAGACTGACTTCGAGATCCAGTGAGTGGAATCGGGGTAAGATATAGATCTGCATCATGAGCGCTGCGCGTGCAAAGCTGATACCGCAGATGGCGCGTGTCACGGTGCAGTCGCATTTCGAGGTCGCGCTGAGCGAAACGAGTTGTTTGTCGTTCTTGTAAACCGAGAGACCCACTCGGGACGGCGGAAATGCGTCACGGAGCACCTCTTCGCCTTCGTGAGAAAACCCAGACGGGAAGACACGGCTGTATGAGAGGGACAAGTCGCGCTGGGGTCTATCGGCAAGCATTGCGAGCACGCATTGCTCGTCGTTCGGCGTGGCGATACCAGCAACATAGACGTCTGGGATCCTAGCCACGAGCGGACGCAAAGCCTCGTAAGCTGCGACCGGTTCCCCGCGACGCGAAGGGACTGCGCAAAGCTCTAGTTTCTCCAAGTTTAGCGCCGTAGTGAGGTAGTGCGATAGTTCCGCCGTGGATGCAAACATGACGGATAATGTGACGAGTTCTGGCAGTGGTGGCGGATACCAGATTATGTCGAGTTCCCTGTGAACTCCGTGCACCTCTAGATGCCGCAAAGCCCGAAGCGTGGCACCAAGCCACGTGAAACCAGACCTCTGTCGCCTCTCGAAGTCGGGGAGTAAGTGGACAGAGAGCCGGTCAAGTGCAACGTATTCGCGGCTCGCGCAGAAGAACTCGCGTAGATCGCAATTGTTTTGAGACGTGAAGGCCAGAGACACGACACGGTGCGCGTGCGGTTGCAGCGCATAGCCTACTCTTTTGACAGGGTCGTCCACCTGGCCGTTCAAGGACGTGACGGAGATAGTCAACGGAGCCTGCGCGTCATGCGAATAGGATAACAGGCGTTGGAGGCTAAGCCGAGTTTTCCTGTGCTGGCACGTGCTGGAAGTGTCCCAGGTGTCGTTACAGGCGCATGTAACGATATAGTCGATATAGCAGTGGATGTGGACGTGCGTCCATAGAGTTGTAAAGCCAAGTGTATCTCCCCGCCAGCGTTTGCAAACGCGCGAAGCCGAAATACAATCTGTTCCTGAGAGTTGCATCCAAATTGAGAGCCACAGCTCGGTCGGTAAGTCGTTGTGCATTCCGAAGTAGGGGTGGTGTCAGGGTCGATAAATCCTGGATAGTATTAGTAACGCATGGAAGATCCTAACTGCGCGGTGTGGCCAGAACGCACTGCTGTACGGCGAGTCGGTCAAATTCTCTGGAAGATCTTGTCGTGCGGAAGCGACAGTTTTATGTCCATGTCTGACCGCACTCGGCCCGATACGCGCACAACGATCGTACACGCCAGCCACAGATCGGACTTCAGATAGTTCCACGGATGGGTACAGCGGCAACAGTGGCGTTGCTATAGCTGGATACATGGAATTCTTTGGCGCGCGAGACGTAGCCAGCTGCGTTTACGGAGGGCACTGACTCAGTCGACCCGAGACACGCACACCGATCGCAAGTACACGAAGATCAATGGAATTATGCCCGCAAAGAAAAACAATCATACGCGCGACCCTATCGTACCTACTAGATGAGTTCGGAGAACGACAACGAGAACGGGAAAAGGACCAGTCAGTCGAGTCGAGTCAGTTGGTCGTGGGTCAGAGATGGAGAGACAGTAGCCAAGTATGAGGACACGGACGAACAAGGCGCGAGACAAGACGGGTGAGCAAGCAAGAGACGCAATGAGACGAGCGAGCAGACAAGCAAGACGAGACGCGAGGGCAAGAGGATGAGATGGGAGGAGATGAGACGAGAAAGTGACGCAAAGAGGTATCGATCGTCGTGTCGTGCATTCATAAGTCCATAACGAGCGCAGGGCACACGCACGCGCTCCCACAGTCGACATTCATACGAGTGTCACATTTTCACAATCTAAAACCCCGGACATCAGTACGCGAAAAGAACGACGGGGCGAAAACGTACCATCGATACCCCTGCTGCCACTGCTGCTGCTGCAACTGCAACTGCGCATACGCAGCCTGCTCCTCGCCACTCGGCTTGCGCAACGCCGGAGGGACATCCTGATACTCGCCACTCGGTCTCCGGATGAACGCCTCCCCGCTCGGGCGCCCGTCACGCGACCGGCTGCGCGGACGGTATAGCTCGGTCGACGGGCCACGGTCGGTGTACATATCTTGCATCGGTACCGAAGAGCCGCCAGCGCCCGCGGGCTCGGGCGACGCTTGACGGGAGACGGTGGAGGCGCCGGTGACGGACGAGACGATTTGGTTTTGTGGGTAGTACGACCGGCGGTTCATGCTCATGAAGTCGTACGACGTGAACCTGCGCGACGATTGTAAGCATGGAAATCGAGACGGCGCGCTATGGTAATCAGGAGCGAAAGGATGACGAGGAGACTGTAGGTGTCAACGCGCCTGGCACATGCGCCTGGACGCCGCGTGTGCACGGGAGACCGAACAGGATGCGGGACGCGGACAGCAACGGAGCGACGAGCGGTGGAACGGGTCGACAGCCAGCAGCGCAGCGTCTGCAGGACGACCGACGCGCATGACTGCACACGCGACGTGGGAGCTTCCAACAACGACGTGCGCGGAGAACACGGTACACGCGCTCAGCCAGCAACACAGCCCACCTCGTACGCAAAGACAACACTGAAACAAAGTAAGACACTCACTGCTCTTCAAGCTGACGCATCTCCTGGCTCAGATTGTTCACATCCTGGACCTTGCGCTCGCGCGCGCGCAGAGGGTTATCCTCGAGCAACAACTCTTCCAAGTCGTACGTCGCGTCAAAGTTGGCCTTGTTCGGCTGCACGAAAACGTTAGCGCACCGCAACTGGACGTCTCGGGAAGAAAGGGGCGTCGAATTGTTGGGCAACGGCGACGGGAGCAGGAAAGGCGCAAATGAAACAGCGAAGGTGAAGGAGAAATGCTCACATCAGGCACCCACGGCGACTGCAGCTGCTTGCGCTCCAGCACACTCCAATCAAGCTGATTGAACCACGCATGTCGCCTCACGTCGTCCGCGCCGCGGGCTCCAAGCCGATTCGCAGGCGTCTTGTCCAAGAACTAGGGAGGAAGTCAGCGACCCGTCCACCCACCAACGAGCCGAGAACGTACCTTAGTAATCGCGTCCCTCGCATCCGCCCGAATCTCGTCGTGTCCACTCCACAGATTCGCATGTACGCCAGCAGAGATTGCGCTCCGAAGTTCCTCGTTCGACTGGCCGCGGAACGGCCGACGACCGACGAGTAGCTCGTAGACGCATACGCCGAGCGACCACCAGTCTACTGCCGCGCCGTACGGTCTCTGTGCAGGAAAGGGGCGTCAGCGCTAGGAAACGAACGCAAGGAGAAGGGAGATGAGCGCGCGTGTGTGCGGGGTCGCGAAGCAGACGCGACGTCGCGCAGAACCCGTACGCCATACACGTCAACGAGGTCGTGCGTGTAGCCCACGTACACCATGCACACCCAGCTATCGCGCGCGTGCTAGCCCTGCGCGCACGCCAGGCCGCTCGCACCCCACACTATAGGACGCCCGCTATCGCGGGCGTCGCTCTCCCTCTCCCGCGCTACCGCGCGCCTACGCTCGCCTCGTCTCGCTACTCACCCTCGCCAAAACCTCCGGCGCCATATACGCCATACTCCCCGCCACGCCCGTCAAGTTCCCACTACTCGGGACATGCACGGCAATATTGAAATCCGTCAAATGCGCGTGTCCCGCCGCATCGAGTAGGATATTATCCGGCTTCAAATCGCGATGGACGATTCTGTGCGCGTGTAGGTACGCGATGGCCGAGCCGAGTTCGGCGGTCCAGAAGCGGACGGCGGGTTCGGGGAGTTTGCCGGATCGTTCGAGGTGGACTGTGCAAGAGAGGTTTAGAAGGAGAGGGTAGGGGAGAGGGAGGGAGGGTTGAACGTACAGCGCAGGTCACCGCCGAGCATGAGGTCGATGACGAAGAAGCAGTTCTCGTCGTCTTGGAACGCGTACCGAAGGTTGACGATGAACGCGTGGTCGATCTCTTCGAGCAGGCGGCGCTCTTGGATGATGTTGGGAACTGCCTTCATCTTGACGCATCTGGGTGCACGGAGTGTCAGCGACGCGACGAGAGCGAGCACAGCCGACCATGTGCAGGGGCGAAGGGAGGATACGAGGTACAGCATGCGGCAGGTGCTCGGCGGGGACGGTGCGAGGGACGAAGGAGTAGATGGAAGACGCGCAAGAAGGGATGCATGGCGACGAATATAGCAATGGGCGAGAAACGGGAAACGACACGCACTTTTTCTTGTCGATGTACTTGAGCGCGTACGTCTCCTGCGTCTTCTTGTGTCGCACCACCCGCACCTAGTTTGCGTATGAGCGTCAGCGAGGAAATCCGACAGCGAGCGCACGTACCTTGCCGAAAGCGCCCTTGCCGATGTTCCTGAGGAGGGAAAAGTGGAAGAGCGTCGGCTCGCCGTCAAAGTCGATAGGCTGCACAGGTCAGACGAGTGGAAGGAAGTGATGAGCGCCGGCGAGCGGGACGTAATGACAGTGCCAGCGCAGACGTCGATCAGCGCGAGCCACGAGGCGCGCAGTGGGTCGGGGTCGGTCGACGACGCCAGCGAGCGTACGTGCGTGACCGCGACCGCGAGTGCAAGGATGGGCACGGCACGCCGTAGCAACGAGCGCGAGCCAGTGGACGGCGACGACCGGACGGGACCCGTGACGACCGGCCGAGCACGACGCGGCAACGACAAGCGCCGGTACGCAGAGCGTGAACGAGGCGCGATGCGTCGGGTTGAGCGTGCGCAAGGTTCGTGGCACGGATGGGCGGGCCGAGGCAACGAGACAGCGCCAGGACGACGAGCGCGAGCGAGTCAGGCACGAGGCCATAATGAAAAGAAAAAGACACACAGCTCGTCAGCATACGCCCAAGACCACCAACGCACGCAACGCAGCGCACCTTCCCACTAAAGCAGTTGCCCATATTGATTCGTTTCTCGTGTGTGTGTGTATCTGATTAGTTTCGAAGTGCCGGTGGTCCGAGTTGCGCTGGCGCTGTCGGCTGGTGTTGATGTTGTGTTTAAAGAGCGTGTCACAGTCGGGGCAAGTGCGTAGCGAGGCGAGTCGAGAGTCGGGCGGGCGGGCGAGCGGGAAGAGGAGGAGTGAGAAAGACCGGAATCAGCGGGTTTATCCGGGTCGGACGTCCCGCGTAACCTTGCTCTCTTGTCTTGTCTTGTCTTCTTGCAGCGTCGTGAATCCGCGGGAACGTACTTGACGACGACGGGTGAGCGGAAGAGCACGAGGCGAGGCGGCCGGGAAATGCGACGTGGCCCGGCGCCACAGACTGCGCCAGCGAACAGGCTTAGACTCGGGACTGTAGCCTACTCGCTGGACTGCCCTTGTCCCAATCCGGGACAATTGAGGGCTCGACCGTCTATCCTCTTGCCTCGTCATCTGTCCCCGGTTCTCTTCCTCCACGTCAAGCGCATTGTCGCCGAGGACAGACGCGATTGCCCTGTAGCAGTCCACGTTTCGTAGGCTTGAGGCGTTGCTGTCAATGAATCTGCGAGGGTTCCTGTGCCTTCCATCCCTGGCGGGTTTCGCAGCGTTGGGTCAATTTGATGTATACAGCGGCTCTCTGTGAACGTGAACCTCGGCAGACTGACCAAGGAGACTACAGCAGATGATGAGTGCGGACTGGAGAACGGACAGACGCTGGTTCTGTTCTTTTATCCATTTGTCCCTCGCTGATCGGCCCGGCGTCCACCTGTGAATCTGCTCGACGACATCACCGCTCTCCTTTAGCGGGACGACAAGCAGACGATGAACGCGTTGGCCATCCCGGTCCGTGGGCACTCGACGTAACTGGATGACGCTGCTCACGCCAGAGGTTCCCACCTCTCTTGCTCCACTTTTCAGTCGAGAAGCTAACTCGAATACTTAGTATCTCGTCCGACGACACAACGCTCTCTATTAAGATCCAGTTCTAGTTGCTGCATCATAGCATGTCCGAGGTCCACACTGCGCAGAGGTAGCCGCAATGAGCTGGTAAATCGACCCTGCTGTCACAACCAATAGCAGATGATGAGTGCGAGGAGGGAAAGATATGAGACTGCGTCTCGCTGTACTTGGTTTTATGCACGAGCTCAACGGCGAACGCACCTACCCCGCAATTGCAGTCTCATTCCCAACCCGAGGATTTCGTCGACTGCAATATTTCCCCGTCTATGGAGTTGCTGTTCCACCTTTCAGGCATGCCATGATTGGACACTATGGGCCAGTCTGTGCAGGTAAACAGCAGATGATGAGTGCGACCGTCGTTCGATCCCGTAACTAGTGCACCGTAAGTATGTGTACCCAGCGTATTATATACTGAAACTCAGTGTCATGTCACAGGGACTGTAACAATTCTGGTACTGTCAATGCCAAATTCCGGTATTGGTGTTCTGCAAAGATCTGTTCTCCTAATCTGCGCGAGAATGTGGTGCTTCCTCTGCCTAGAATCCTATATGACTTTCGATGACTACTGTATAGGAGCATCAAGAGAGCAGATGATGAGGGCGGGTCCTGTGTGTGCTGCAGACTCTCAGTGGGTAGGCATGCTCATGCTTTATAGCCACAACTACATACCGTGCTCCTCGGCTGTCGACTCGGAAAGTGTTGCTAGAGTAAGTAGACTCTGACACGGACTTGGCGTACAGTCTGCGCTCTTCTAACGTCCAGCAGTCACATTCCGCAGCTCAGAAACGCATTATCGTATTCGTACATCGAACGGTTCTTGTGTTTCGTCCAATCAGTCTACTCTATATCCGGTCCGACAGGCTTGGCCCTGTCGGCCCATGTCCAGACGTTGACGAGTGGTGTAAATGAGTTCAAGAAAGCAGATGATAAGGGCGGTCAACCGTGCAGACTCAGCCCTCGAGCTGCGGTTGTCCTTTATACACTGGCATCCGAGTCGGTGCTACTGTAAGTCAATTTTTTTATTACCGCCGGGCAGCGACCGTTACACCCAAAACGCGTTACCGCGGGTGGTCCGTGACCGTTACGTTATTACCGCAAACCCACCTAGAATGTGTTAAAACGAACATAAGACGCTTGAGAACGCAATGCTACAGGCTCAAATGATGGTCTTAAGTGCTCTTGTACAGTCTCCCGACGGTGAGAAGCTCAATGAAGTGTGATACTGCCGCGAAGCGGCCGGAAAAAATTCGCGTGATGTCGTAGCCACAGCCTGCGAGCGTTACGCTCGTTACCGCGAGGAGACCGTTACGCGTTACATTTCGCATTTATTACCGCCATGTCGAGATGGCGTTACGCGTTACGCGGTAATAAAAAATTGACTTACAGTACTACTACCTCCTCACTACGCTCGTTCCGCTCTAGTACAGCTTTCCACTTCCTCCGCCAGTCGAGGCCGTAGTCCGCGTTGAGTCTTACAGTCAGCAACGCAATAAAATAACCGCACTGCTCATTTGTACCGCAACATCTTTACAATAGTGCGTATTTCCCATCCCTCTCGCCGAGTCGAAACACCTTCTGAACAACGCGATCGAGCCGACGAGCTCAAAGTCTAAGACAGTGATTCCTCGCCCTTCAACGCAGGGTTACGGTCATCCGAACCGACACAGATGGTTCGCTCCGCCAAAGTAAGCAATTCCATAGCATCTTTTCCCTGTCTCACATTCCACGAGATCCATATGCATGGCGACCACCGAGCTGTGGCTACGGGTTAACACGCAATGATTTCTTCAGTATACTCGCTGAAATGGGGAATATAGCAGATGATGTGTGCGGCATCCTTTATCATGAAAGCACATTGGAGTCGAAGGCCATGGTCTCTTATATCCAACCTGGCCGGAAGCACGGGATTCAGAACCGGAAGACTAAGCCCATACTGCTGTAGCATTTGAATCCCGTAACAAACTATCTAATACAGGTGTAGACGCAGCGCAGAAGCGAGACCGGCACGCGTACCCGAGTTTACAGGGAGCGCCAAAGCGCAAACAGAGGACAAGCAGAATGGAACCGCGACACGCGTTGCACACGCCTGCGCACGCGCACGATGGTAGCGCCATACGCCAAAAACACGTCCCAGACGGACCGAGAAACAGGACACGGGGAAGAGAAGAAAAGAAAGTGCACGCACGCATTCACCTACGCCCCTCAAACTCTTATCGATGCTCGTTGCTGTAGTCGATGTGCGCGTGCGGGCTCCTTGCCGTGTTCGAGGAGATAGGCCTGATGGACAAGAAAAGCTGTCAGCGTAGACCGGGAAAACGCACGGAACAGCGACGACAGCAAGAACCTCCAATTATCACGCCGCAGCGCACGCACACATATGCGTCCCGCTGGTCACAAATGTCCCAGCGCGCACAGGACACGCCCTAGCAAAGACCAACACCGCAGCGATCACGCGTGCAAACACGAGGATGGTGTAGCAGGAGAAACGACGAGTGGCAGACGTGTAACACGCGTCGTGCACACGATTATGACACCCGTTCGCGCCGAGGACTGACCCGAAGAGCGCGTACGAGCGGCAACGAACTCGCGGACGCTTGCCGAACGGCAAGAGAGCGCCCGCTGACGAGTGAACTGGGAACCGCTGCGAGCGCGACGGAACAGCGTAAGAGTAGGTGCATGTCGGAACCCAAATGGCCGAGCAGTGAATGCGACGGGTCGTGGATGAAGTTCTCCGAGAAGAGAAACACGGCGCCGTGGACGCAAAAAAAAAAACGAAACAGCCAAAGTGAAAAGCAAACACGCACCTCGCGACTCCTGAAAAATCCATCCCGCCCCTTCGCCTGACTCTTACTCGAATATCAGGATCAATACTACCCTTCATCGGCGGCAGATACGAGTCAAGGATCGTTGACAGCGCCCCTTGAGAACGGACACACAAACGTCAGCGCTCGCCGCAAAGACGGGAAAGACAGAGTACGCACCCAGGAAGGAGGTCATAATGGACGTCTGCCTGCCCGTCGTTACGGCCGCCAACCCGCACTGAGCGCGTCGACGACGCTCTGCAGCCCAATGGTGGAGCGGCGCATGAGTTTGGCTAGAGGATGTAGGCATCAGTACCCACTCGTGCAGGCGACAGAAGGAGAGCAGGCGGGAAAAGGGCATTATGGTGCGTAGATGTGGACGCCCCGCGGTCGCGGGCCCTGGACGCGACGAGTCCTGTCTGGCGCGAGCATTATAATCCAAAAGTGTAGCAAAGTGCCAGAAGGAAGCCAGCGTGCGAGCGCGGGACAGGACAAACGCGACAATGCGCCGAGCGCGGGGAAACGGGCAGACGGACGCGTTAACGGCAGCCCTCGAACGGGCCAAAGAAACGGGACGCTCGAGTATGACGAGACGCGAAGCGCGCGACGCACCTTTCGCCTCCAGACTACCCTTTCACTTCTTCATCACGTCGACCGTAAATCCCAAGTCTACGCGGCACCGTATCGCGTTCGCGGACCGCCTGCTGTAAACGGTAATGAAGAAGTCAGCGTTCGCGCGAGGGTGAAGGAACGAAGTACGGACGGAAAGATGGACAAATTGAGTGACGGGAAAGAAGGGACGAGCGGTCGCGGGTGGAAGGGTGGGATGGGAAGGTCGTAAACAGACTGTAAACACGCCCGCGCCGTCACAATAGACGTGCGGGTCACACCAAGAATGGACTGTTACGCGAGTCAACAGCCGCCGTCCAGCCCACGCATGACGGCGTGAGGTGAACGGGTTGGCAAGTCGTGTGGAACGGTGCGAAATGACGAAGACGGAAGGTCATACTGAGCGAAGGAGGAAATCGCGAAGACGAAGGACGAGGGAAGCCGCGTGCGCGACGGGTAAGGCGGGGAGAACGGAAAAATGAAGAAACGAGGAAGAGTTGTAAAAACTGCGAGACGTACAACAGTGGCAGTAGGAAATCCAATCCACCTCGCTCGCGCCTGCTCGTCGCCGGCCCCGACGCCTAGTTAATGCTCGTCTGACGTCTTACGCATCGGAAGCGCGTTCCCGGTGTACCAGCCGATACGACCTGCCGTTCCCGGGAAGAGCTTGCGCATCTTCCGGTCCGTACGTTCCAGTTTCTGCACCGCGAGCGTGAGCGGGCGAGTCGAAAAGCGCGTACACTGACTTACACACTCCCGTCACCTTCGTTGCCTAACCATCGACAGAAGAAGACGATTCCACTTGTGGGCTTTGTCGAAATGCGATGCATCCGCCACGAGAAGACTTGGGGAGCGACGCGACCGAAGCGCGTGCCTGAAGCGGCTGCGACGACCGGTTCGACAGCACCGCAGCGCAGCGCAACACGATGCGCCGTTGCAGGCCGACGGTCGACGGTGGCTCCTCGAGGGGTCACGCAATTAGTCGCGTCGGTCTACGTGCGCGGCCAGGAGTGACAGTTGCCGCGGAACGTGCCTGTCAATGCCTGAACAGGGCTGTGTGCAGGTTAAGGTCGCCGTGGGGTCTGAGTGTATATGCGAGCCGGGGGCTACGCGGGACCGTAGATGGACGGGAGAGCGCGACTTGGAAAGCACGAAACGACGGCATTCGAATGCGAATCTAGATGCTCGCGACATGGGTGGAACAACCCCGCCCAACTCTCCAGCGAGAGACACGAGGCTTGCTCATGCGGGAATTGAACAGCAGGCGATACCTGCAATGATACAATCCTGTCAGCCTTAATACACGATCCTTTGCTGTCGGCGAGCGCACCTTTTTGTACGCAGAGCGCACTTAGTAGTTTAGGGGTACAGTCCACAAAGAGCGCCGTTACTGCGTGCTCCCTGACGCAGGTTTACGGAGGACGCAGGAAAGAGTATGGCGAACGAGGCAAGCACGAGCGCTCGTGGCAACGCGCATTATCGCGCTGACGCCGCCAGTTGTCGCAACGAAAGGCGCGCGACTGGACTGTATAGTACTGGAGCGGGTCGTTGATATTGTAAAGTAGCGTGCATGGGCAATGATAGAGTACTTACTGTC
The DNA here is from genome assembly GCA_001632375.1 of Exidia glandulosa HHB12029. Lineage (NCBI taxonomy): Eukaryota > Fungi > Basidiomycota > Agaricomycetes > Auriculariales > Exidiaceae > Exidia > Exidia glandulosa. The sequence continues at coordinate 3,882 of KV426708.1, read as the reverse complement.
AACGGGAATGCAGAGGCCGCACAGCGCGGCGTGCGCGTATGAGCCAAGATCACAGCGCTCCGCGGTCGGGAAGACTGTGCCGGTGGACGCCGTCGACGTCGCCCAGGTCAAGTGTTGTGCGGTGCGCACGCGGGGGGGATAGGAAGACGCGACGCATGAAAACGAGAGAAAGCGTGCCCGGCTCGTTCCGCACCTTCGCTCCGTCCATCTCACCCAACTCACACTCGCCGCGCTAACCGCACCCCACGCCACAAGCTCCATCTTCACATCTCCACTATCACCATGTTGTGCGCGACGTTGGTGTATCGGCTCATCTGCCAGGACTCCGATGGCGTCCTTGGTCGCGCCACGACTCTGTGACGTGGTGCCGCGCGTGCCCGCTCTTCGTTTTGCGACACGCCACGTTTGTTACACGAGGTACGCTCTGGGCCTGTACGGCAGCTACCTACGGTGTCATTCTCGCGCCACACGGGACACACTGACCTAGTCCTGTCCGCCAGCCCGTGGATGTTGCGCCAACGCGCGACTCTCTTTCCCAAGACCAAAGCAGCAAGCCCGACGACCCGTACTGCGTACAAGATTCCATCTCACGGTTCCCTCTCGGATGGTGACGACGCGCTCTACACGTCACATTCCATCCTCGCGCCGCGCTGTCCATGCAATACGCTGGCCGCGATGCTTCGACGTGCGTGTAAACACGCACGTGTACTGATGTAACCACACGCGCACTCGCCAGGAAGACTCGTCTTCGTCCCGTCCGCAGCGCACTCACCGCACGAAGCCCTGCGTGATGGCATACGCAACGACAGCCCTCCAGCGCGTGCGACACATGTTTTCCGTCCCGTGGCAAGATTAACGTGTCATCTCACGACTGTGCACATCCGAAAATGACTCTTTGTGAAGTTCTGAGCCTGCAGGGCCCCGTACGGCGCAACAAGATTGCGCGATACCGTGAGAAACGGGTGGCCGTGTCCTCCGCACGAGCATGTATATAAAGACCCCAGCATGTAGTCGTAAAAAGTCCTCATCAGTGCACCGCAACATGCATTTCCCTTATTGCACTGCTCTGCCACTCCGGGCTCACTGGCTTCTTTGCCACCCTATACCCTACTCTGTCGCTCGGACACCAGCCAAGATATTGAATCGGTATGTTCAGGACTTTGGACCCAGGAGATACCACGTCGATCTCACTGTGTTCGGCTTGCGCCATAGCTGTCACCAGCTTCTTGAGACGTCGAGCATGTACTTCGGAGTAGAACTCCAAGTCTTGCAGCAGCGCAGGGTTTGGTTTGGGCTCTATCAGCATGTCTGCCCCCCACCGCTTTTCTCTGCCGTCTCAGTCCTCCGCCTTCACACATATCCC
>KV426707.1:0-13887 GCA_001632375.1 Exidia glandulosa HHB12029 | reverse complement strand
GAAGTCGTAACGCGAGAATATGTGCATATGTACGCGTCGCACAACACCGGATGAGGGCATATGGACACGCGAGCTCGGTGGCATCGAACTCGCGCCGGTGCGGCGCGACGACCAGCGGCGGTGCGAGTGCAGTCGAGGGGTGGGGTATTGCCGCTGTGGGGTGTTGGCGTGGTGTACGAAGAGCGGGAAGCAGCATCACGATCTAACCGGCCAGGCTACCGACAGTCATTCTTGTAGACGACTGCGCTCTTTTGCAGCAGTCGTCCTGGTGCCTGTCGAGCGCCGGGCGCGGGTGTCGTGGAAGCCGAGGTCGAGGTCGAGGACAATGACGATGTGTGGATGAATTGCGGTTGGGAAGTGGAGCACGGGCCATGGAAGCACGATGACGAGGCGACGCGGAAGAGAAGTGGAGAGGCTTGGGCTTGGGGTCGTGGCATCGTGGGGCTTCGTTAGGGGTCGTGGACACGAGGCCAGGCGAGAGCGACGACAGCAGGGAGAAGAGTGGGATGCATAGAGCCAGCGCCAGGCGCCGTGCAAAAGTCGGGAGTCACCATCGAAGAGCGGAGGGTGTGGGAGCAAAGCGAATACGAGAACTGAATAAACCAATCGAAGGAGGCGAAGTCGCGCTCACTGCCTCAACCACAGCGCCTCGTCCCAGAACGCCGCGCTCGTGTCGTCCTGAACGCCGCCGCCAGGGAGCTGCAGCGGCGGGTGCATGACGGGGCTCTCCGGCACGCCGTTAACGAGCGGCGGATGGTACGAGTGCCCGTACATGTATCCCTGCGGGAACGGCACGCCCGCGCCCCAACCACTAGTAGCGTACGCATCCATCGACAGACGGCGACGCTTGTTCGAGCCCGGCGACGCGACGGTGATGAACGCCTGGAGCTCGTCGGGGTGGTACGGGCCAGGGAACGTCTGCTGCTGCTGCTGCTGCGTCGTGACCTGCTGCGTCCACGCCGACACATCGTACTGCTCCTGCTGCGAACCCGACGCATACGACTCCTGCGCAACATACGCCCCGCCCTGCTGCTGCTCCGCGTAGTCGTTCGCGCTGTTGTACGTCTGGCCGTCATACTGCTGCTGCTCCTGCTGGTGCTGCTCGGTGTACGGGCCGTGGTACGTGTTCTGCTGGCCGTGCATGCCCATGCCCAAGTTCGCCAGTCCGTCCTCGAGACCCATCACGTCGTCCAGGTCGAGGTCGAGGTTGATGTGGCCCTGCGCGTCGAGCACGCCGTTGTACGTCTCCGCGACGTCGTGCGCTTGCACGCGCGGCGGGCTCGCGACAATGGGCATCTGCGGCGGGGTGGGCTCGCGACGTGCGCGTGCAGCTTGCTGGCGCTGCGTGCTGGCCTGCGCGTATGGCGTCGTGCGCGACGAGACGGACGCACGACGCGTAGTCGAGGACGCCGGGGCGCCGTCATGACGCGCACGTTTACGGATCGACTCGCTCTTCATGCTCAGCGGACGCGCCGCACCATGAAGCTTGCTGTAGAGACCGCATCTAGTTCGCACATAGTTGAGCGAAGACCCAACCATGGAGAATCAAATAACTTACGCATTGCAGACTGTCTTGCCTTCATCGTCCTTGCGCCAGAGAGGCGTCGTAGTGGTGTGGCAGTTGTAGCAGCTGACAGGCTCGCTCGGGCCAATGCCATCCTCGCCGGAGAAGCGGGACGACGAAGACGACGAACCGCGGCCGCCATCCTGGCCGTGTCGGAAGTTCTTGGGGCGTGGGCGTTTGTGCTGCCATGAGATGTCGCGTTAGTCATACGCAATAGCAGTTGCGAATGGAGAGAGGACAGCTGGCTTCGGGACGGGAGTAGAGCGCGACGTGATATCAAAGCGCGCAGGCACATGCAGCAAGTGGGAAACCCAGGGAGCGGGACCAGGAGTGAAACCGAACTCACCAGTTTGCAGTACAGCCCGCACGCGTTGCAGTTGAGCTCGTCGTTAAGTCCGCGTCTCCAGAGCGGTGTGTGCGTCGCACCGCAGTTCGAGCACTCAGCCTTGCCCTCGACAGGCGCAGTGCCGCGGGGCGTAGCGCTAGGCGTAGGACCCATGCGACCGTCGCGTTCGATCTTGGTGCTAGAAGGCGGCGGCATGCTGCTGCTCGCGCTGTTGTTCGTGCTGCGGCCCTTCGAGCCCGGCATACTCGCGAGCGGAATCTCGGGCGACGGAAGTGGCGCGGGCGGTGGCGAGAGAGAGGCTGCAGGGCTCACTGGACCAGGGCTGCGCGGCGTCGAGGCGGCGGTGGCGTTGTTGAGTGCCTGCGGGTCCATGTAGCCCTCGTTCGCGGGGTTTGCCCAGCTCAGACCGAGCGTGTCGGGCGAGAATCCCTCGTACGTGGTGGGCGTGACGTGGCTCGTAAGGTAGAACGCGGGGTAGTCGAATGCCGTGGCGTCCGTGCTGGCCGTGGGAGGTGTACCGCCGCTGCCGCTGGAGATGGACTGGTTCTCGAAAGTGTCGACGAGCGAGAGCGACATGTTGGTGGTAACCGAGTTGTCGACAGCCATGCTGTCCGCGGAAGTAGCGGCTGGCGCATCCTGCTGCGAGTTGGGCGAGTGCACATGGTCGCTAAGGAACTCGTCGAGCGCGAGCTCGAAGGTCGGACGAACGATGCCGAATTCAGCTGCGCGCTGACTGGCACCGTCGGCGTAGCTGCGTGGGGGAGCGGCGGTGGCACTGGACGCGCTGTAGAGCAGCGCCGCGGGCTCGAACGAGTTGTCGCCGAACACCGCCGGGAACTTGAGCGCGTTGCCATCAGAGACGGGCGTCATCTTCTGGATAGACTTCCTGCTGCTGTTGGACTTGGTGAAGCTGGGACGACGCTCGGAGGTGGGCGTGGTGGGCGTGGGAGTGGCGTTCTGCGGGTCGACGGAGAAAGTGTAGTTGTAATGGGCCTTGGGCACGGCGGTGCCGTTCTGAACGGCCTCGCGGGCGCGTTCCTTCTCCTCAGCCTTCTGCCTGAGCTTCTCCTGGGCTGGCGTGGGCTTAAATCCGGGCGCAGGGAGTTCCTCGATAGCGCTGTGGCAATTTAAATCAGAGATTCCGAGCATGGCGACAGTACATACCGGCCCTTCTCCTTATCGAGCTTGTCTCCCATGGACTTGGAGAGTTTCTTGAACTCGCGTTTCGACTTGGCGTTGTCGGACTCGACGAGCACGTTGTGGAGATGCCAGAGCCGCCAGGAGAGGTTCTCGAGCCGAGCGCCCTGCTCGAGGTGCTGGGCGACCTTGGTGCAGACTTTCCAGGTCTTGGTGAGCGAATCTGCGTCGGCCATAGACTGGAACGCGACAAAGGACCGGTTGCCCTGTAGAACTAGGGGTCAGCATTTTATACTTAAAGCAGCTGGAAGTGGTGCAAGGGTGGCCGGAACGCCACGGGGCACGTCACACACGGCGGCAACGGCAAAAGGGCGACGGCGGGCGCGAGAGTCGAACCCGGGACGGGCGTCGCTGAGTAAAGCAGGCGGGCGACGACCGGAAGCAGCGCCGGACACAGGCGCCGGTCATCACGACAAGGCACGCCGGCCAGGAAAAAGACGCAAAATGAAAAGCGCGTGGCGAGGAGTCGAACCCGTTGCTGCGTCACGACGGTGTGCGAGCAGCACGTGTTGTGGGGTGTGAAGGGCGCGGGTGACGGTGCGCACAACGCGGAAAAAGGAGAGGAAAAAAGCAGCCTCGGACTCGCCTTGAACTTGAGAACGAAGGGGGCCATCGTGCTGAACGACGAGGCGCGCCGCTCCTGGCTGGGGTGGTGGTCTGGGCTGTGGGGAAGTGGGAGAGCGCGAGGCTGGGCGAGTGGGACGAAGGGTTGGGCTTCCCGGCCGCGGCGCTATGTATGACTGCGTCCAGTTGCTTCCGAAATACTCACGCTCGCGCACAGCAAAAAACGTGTAGGGACCCCGGAGAGTCCTCGGCACCCCGGTCTCAGCGGTCCGCTCCCTCGACGCCCAGACCCAGCACGCACGTTCAAGCTCTGGAGACATCCAGCTCACTGCTCCCTGACTCTCAGCGTCGCTCGCGTATCTCCCTCAGCCTCTAACTACGTCGTGCGTCGCCAGCCAACGCATCATAGCTCCCAGCCAGCCCTCTCAACCCTGCACGCAACTCCTCCCGACCACCGGGATTCATCCTTGAGCTCTCAGGCCTCAAAAAGACCCTAGATAGAGATAAGTAAGAGCCACGCCTCCTCTCCGCGGCCGCCTCGCCTCGTGTCGGCGCACTCAGGAGCCCCACCTACGCCCCGCCCCGCGCGCCTTTCGAATTTCTTCTCCAACTTCAAGTTCGCCCCTTCTTTCGCTCGCCTAGATCAATGCACGCTCCACGCGCTCCCCTTCCCGTTCCTCCTTCCCCGGCGCGTGCTTCCGCTCCCGTGCCTGCCTCAATGCACGTCCCTCGAACCCGTAAAACGACGTCTCCATCCGCGCACTGCTCCCTGAAGTCCCGCGGAGCGCCCTCCCGCCATTCCTGTCGCTCCCGTCGACTTCGCCATATCCCTCGCTCTTCACTACATACAATACGCGACCCTCCCGACGACCCGAGCTCGAGCTTTTTGCACCGGCGCATTCGGACCGAAGCAGCCTCGCAATGATCACCAAGCCAAGAACTGATCACGAACTCACGCTCATCATGGTAGGACCCCGCCACGCGCCCATGCCCTGGACCCAAAAACAATAAAAGGGCAGAGTACTTCGGGAGATTCGGCGCGGTCCTCCACCCCACGGCTTCTTGCTCATCATGAGGGAAGGGGTTACCCCAGTCAGACTCAGAGCGTCTTGTTGCTCAGCACATGCATCGTTCGACGTTCGACTGTGGAAGGGCCTCGGTCTGAGTCTCGCGGCGGACGTCGAGAAAGCCGGTCTTCACTTCGGCAATACAATTTACTTTGGCGTCCCTACTGTCCTTCAAGCCCTTCTGTGACGACTGCGGGGCTCTCCTCACCTTCTCACCCAGGGTCACCGCTAATCTCTGCCGGCATTCCAGGTTCTCAGCGTCGCCGCGAGATACCCTACACACGCGGAGGTCCGACGAGTCCGGATTCCATGGCAGTACTCGCACTCGCTTCACATCGCGCGTTACCACGTCTTGTATGTCAACTTTCGTCATACTGCTGTTCGCCGGTCCTCAAGCTCCACAGTCAGAGTAATATTTACTTCCAAGGACACCGGAGTGATCGTCATTGGCGTGGATGAGGATGCTCCTCTCACTACGGTCCAGGGCATCACTACCTACCCCTCGTCTTCACTTTTCCCCGTAGCGAGCGTACGCGGGGCTCCGACACCAGCGTCACGTCGGGAACCCCCTGACCTAACGCGCCAGACGTCGACGCGTCTGGCTGTTCTTCCGTTTGTCAGTGGTCACTGGTGCGACACGGACTCGAGCGCCCGGCGGCGGGGTCCTGACATTCGCTTCCGTTCCTGTTTTCTGTTGCATCTTGCTAGTTACATCGGAAGTAAACCTTTGAGTCTCAAATGTCGAATGAAAACGTCACGTGATTCTCTGCAATGGCCGCTGATTATCTAATCTGAGGAGAATGCAATTTGCGATCTGTACGTACTATCATATCTGCTCCGTACGTACAACGACACGCGCTTCCGATGTCCTGCATTGTGCGCGTCGTCGAGGTGACCAGGGTCCCGAGTCCTCAGGTTGTTCTGCAGTACACGTGCTGCTCGCCGTGTCCCTCGGCAACGTCCTCGACGTTTCAGTACTTACTTACACCGTCGCCCCTCTTCTTGCACTGTTGGACGATAAGATAACAAATGCACAGCTTTCCTTCAAAAGTCTGCCCCCTCTCGCCGTCTCCGTTAGTCACCTGAGAGCTCCACGGCGCTCTGGAGCCCAGTCGGGAGTTATCTCAGATCTGCAACTCTTCTCCCAGACACCCAAGCGTCTGGTTTCTCGTTTGTTCCGCCCTCGGCGAGGGAGCTGACGGCGTTTGTTTGGTGTTCACATGTACATGGCCGGTACTTATGCAGCCGTGGGACCTGAAAACGGACACTATCCGGAACCTTTGACAGTCGCGGGCACTTTCATTCCTGGATCGGGAGCAGCGTTCGACCTCGGTATCAGGACCTGAATGCTCCCCCTCCGCCAAGCTAAACATGGACTCTCAAGATACGAATTCGAAGCGTCTCCGAAGTCCTCGTGCCCTTCCCCGCACAGCTCTGTGGCGTCCGGGGCGCCACTGCCCCTCGAGATTGGTTTGCGTTTGCAATATACGCAACCGACTCGGAGTCCGTTTCAGAAACGTGCGCTGCATCGCGCCAAGCAGCGCTGCAGCATGCTCGACACGCGCTGAGCGTGCGATACGCTGTCCGAGTCAAGCGGTGGCTTTCTACCAGCACGAGTGGCTGATCTATTAATTGGAAAGTCGCGAGAGCTGTCCCGGTACTAGTGGCACACACACTCAATGTTCTGTACTGCGGGACACCCCTTGGCAACGTGTTATACTCCACCACAGAGTTCATCGATGAGAGGCGGTCTGCATGTTGTTTATAGTGCGCAGTCTCGCGCGGTGGTCGAGGTCCTCCTCCACGCTCTCTTCGAGTCAATTACTAATAGGTTCAGAACTACGACAACATTCCTTGCAGAGTTACACGTGGCCGTCTGAGAAATTCGTCATTTCGCGACCTGAAACACCCCTTGGGCTGTCCAGCCTGAGAGTTGGAGGTTTCATGTCGAGAACAGTGTCCGAAGCATACGCATCCTGGGCATATGCGACTGTCCGCCGAGTTCTTGGATCACTGCTCGGACGCGTTGAACGTGACGAAACTAGTTCAATCCCACTCGCGACAGCCTGGTCGACGCGGATAATGATGAGACTGAACGTGATGCTCGCGACCGTGGATTCCTGTCTTCGCAGTTAGTCGTCAAGCGGCATTGCAGGACGGAACAGTGACTTACCATCCCTGAGAACCACGTCTCGGGTACCTGTTCCACAGCGTACAGAACGCAGTAAAGTAAGTTGGTAACAGAGTAGATGGCGGCGCTTTCGATCATGATGAAGACTACGCGGGATGCCAGGGATCCTTTTCCCAGCACGAGCGACATCTGGACTCCGCTCTGTCGCAGATTTCTGTTGACGCTCGTGAGCTTATACACTATCAAAGCTTGGTGTTTGGGTCAGCTGACGATTTATAGGGCCATCGCTGCTAGGAGACTCGGACATACCTGTACAGATGCCTGTGGTACAAAGACTACAAGCGAGCCAGGCCTCTGTCCACCTGGTCACTGTGGCACTGAAGATGCTCGTTGTCACGTCTACGTGATGCTGGATGGTAACAAAGACGACAGAAGACACTGTAGCAAAGACCTGTAAGCAGCGCGGACATTGCCTGCGAATACGGACCTCACCAAAAGTCGCAATCAGCGTCAGGATTGGCACTACGACAATAAGCCAGTTCCGTCCCCAGATAGCCCAGCAACGATACACAGTCATGTAATCTGCGCGCAAGTTATATGCATGTTCCACAAATGTTCCACGAACTTCTCACCTGCAAGAGCAACACCAGAGATCTGCCCGGCCTGTCCCAGAGTCTTGTCGGACGTCGTTATCAACGTAAGGTACGCCTCGGGTCCTGCAGGATACACGATGAAGGCCTTGTATCCGCGAAGCCAAGTTGTGCCGAGGACATGCTGGAGTTATCATAAGCCTTGCAGCAGAACTGGGCCGCACAGGGATAACATACGAGTGTTGCGAAGAGGAAGAGTAGAGGCGCTGTAATGAGCAGCGGTTTGTTCAGATTCTCCCCGCGTCGGCGTTTCTCAAGTAGAACGAAGATCGATTGCACAAAGAGAACTATAGCGATACCTGCATTCTCAGTCAGGCGGTAGCTACGCATTTGGGTGTTGGACATACCGTAGAGTACCGATACGATGATGCACTGGAGGAAGATCGCTGAGCTCCACGAAAGGGTGTTGACCATCTTGGGCAGCGTCGCAAGAGGGAATTCGAAGATGAAGGGAACTGAGACGGTCGGTATTTATATTCACTGCATTCCCGGCGGAAGGTATGCGTGCCTTGGGCCAAAGCGGGGGTGGAGTGTGTATGCCGGAAGTGGGCATCGCCGTGATCTGTCAGTGGGAGGGTCGCGCTGTACCAGTGCATTGCTGCCGAAGGTCAGAGCTCCCCAAAGTAGGATTCACCAGTATACGTCTCAGCGTTCGCAGGTGGGTGGCTTGTACCCATTTCAGATGGAAATGCAGATATGCAGAGAGTACAAGGACTCGTCCTGGGCAGTTGAACCACAGCCCACATGTTTGAGGCGATTCTCGCCAAAGGGGAGGAGCTCCAGGGACTAAGAGCCCTGTCTACGTCAGAAAACCCTTATGTGAGGTCGATCGCAAAGCTAATCACTCAAGCTGCGGCGTGCGACCACCACTGCCCCTGGTATTCGTCCTCTGAAGCGACTTCTTCCGCAAGCAAGCACACTAGAAGAGCACTCCGGGGCTATGCCAGCCGAGTACATCGACTGTCATTCAGATGCAGCCCAATCCAATCGTGGCCGCATCGTGGCGAAAGAGTGCGAAGTCGGAGAAACGTGAGAATGCACCAACAGTGCCGACGCCTGCGATGAGAATTTACACCAAATATACTCGATTGTTTGTGACGCCCCACCGTGCCAGCGACGTACAGCGAACGATAGGCAGAGGAGCACTCCAGCTGAAGCGCGACCGAATACGAATCATGTCGCCGACGAGGGAGGAAACCCGGCTCCCTCCAGCGCTTCAATAGCGTGGCCGAGTTGACCGTTCGCCGAGCTTGACGAAGACGGCAGCTCCGTGTACTCTTGACAACTTTCGCAAAACATGCGTACGTCGTCGCAATCGCACACCGAACAGGTGTGAACGCACGGAGCATACTCCTTCGCACGATAATGTTCGCGAGCGTGGAACAGGCATACGGCGATATCTGTTCCGAGCGTGTTGACTTCGTCGATGGAGAGGGGCTCGAACCGGATGACGAGCTGAATGGCGCCGACGTGTATCCAGTCGGGGAGGATTTCGTAGGTCCGCGAGATGCGTATGCGCTCTACGGGAGGGAGAGGCATCTTTGCCAGCGTTTCAAGTGCGACCTCGGTCAGAGACTCGAACTGGAATCGACGAGCAAGTTCATAGACGGAGGCCCATTCGTCCGCGGTTCGCAAAGCCGTACGGCCAATCTCGCTGTGACGAAGTAGTCAGCTACCAAATGGGCGTCATGTAATGGTACGCACGGCGGGTAGAGAATGCGTAGAAGACGCTCAAAATCCTGAGCCCGAACCTGATGTAGGACAACAGGTTGTTCATCGCTATCGCCATCCTGCGCGCTGCCCGGCGGCGCAGGCATGGCGAACATATCATGAAATACGGCCGACCCTCGCGTCAAGAACGATCTGTGGACCTTGAACAATGTAGTTTCGGCCTGCAAGGGCAGTTCATGTAACCGTCCTGTGGATCTGAGTACTCTCAACGTACAAGTAAGACAATATTTCCATCGTCTATATATAATGCCGGGTGACGAGTCCACGTGGTAGCCAGGGATGAAGTCGACGCCATCGAGGCAGAGCAAGTTGAGAGATAAGATGCGGACTCTGCCGGTGCGCTTCTTGTCCTCAGTCCACCACCTCGGCGGTACCATTTCACGATCCAAACTGCTTCTGCATACGCATATTTCTCGCTATTATTCATGAAGGCTCGTCTACAGACACCAGTGCAACGCTCGTACATCGTGGGATCGTGGGCGAAAATCATGAGAGGCGTAGGATCGTCTAGACGGCGCGCAATCTCCAGTGGGCGCGCGGAATACAGCAACAGCTAATCAATAAGGAACGGCCTGAAGAGCTCAAATGGCCAGTGAAAAGAAGGCGAAATGGATAAGTTAGAGCTGCGAGGCGCAGACACAGGGACCTCTGCGTTTTTTCACGTTAGCTTGTGAACAACACGACACGCGCGCTGCGCACCTCAGACAACGACACAGTACGCCGTCGAGCTGTTCCCGGTTTCCTCGTCAGACGTGGAACCCGTCGTGCTGCCGCCATTGCTGCTCTTGCCCTTGCTGAAGTCGGCGAACAGGATGATCGAGACGGCGTCCATTGCGCAGAGGAAGGGAGGCGAGGACGGCACAAAAGTCGACGACTACGGCGCGAGGGCGAAGGGGCAGCGCAGGCAGGCGACCGGGCTTCACGAAGGCTCTGTGCAGGAGGCCCGGTGCTTTATAAACCTCGCGACGCCACCTTGAATGTAGTGGCACCATAAGTCGACGGCACTCGCTATTGACCACCACTTTCGACGTCGGCTAGGGGCACGTATTCAAGCTTCAGATTCATCGTCCTCGGCTAACTATCATCTGAGATCTGGACGGCGTTTCGTGTGGGAGCAGCGCACTTGAGGTCTATTGTGCCGCCCAACGTGCACGCAATCAGTATGGTTATCGATGAAGGGGCACATCGTGCAGAAGGGCCTGGAGTCCACCAGACACGCTATATTCATCCAGAGGTCACAGGTTGCGCGGCGGCGTCACCGAAACCGAAGCATAACACCGATGCAGGAAAATTGCCGCCAAAGTTCGCATGACCCCATGTGGTCCACAAGGCCTCGCGCGTGAGCTGCACACACGAGTACATATGCGTCTGCTCCATCTTTGGGCGCAGCCAGACGACTTTTGATAGGTCTACATCCGTCACCAAGACGCCTTCGCTCTGCAATACTTTAGGCGAGGCGTAAAAGGACTGTGAGGATGGACACGCACCATCCCAACTGCGATATGCATGCCGTCGAATGCAAGGTATGTTGCGTCCGCGTAGTTAGGTAGCTGAAGGATGTACGTATCATTTGGGCTACTCAGGTAGTCGCGGATGACGATGAGCGAGGTGCGCGACAACATCGCGAGGTGCTCTCCGCAAGGTGACACGTGCACCGCGACTACGCCTCGGTGAGCCCCCCGTAAAATGAAGTGAATGAACGTACAGATCATAGAGTCAGGCACTGCGAAGTTCAGAGGCGTGTGAGGATCGACAATGGCGTTTAGAGTAGTAAGCCAGAACTCCTCCTCGCCCTCTGCGTCCAGGATAAACGCGTTCTCCTCAATGCCGATATGATACATCGTCCATGAGTTCGCATCTTCCAGTACGGGGACTCGCGCAACGAGGACTGTCACGGTACGCGACGACTCGCCCTCGTTTGTCGTCCGGTTCTCGTAGACGTACACACCAACATCGGTAGCGACAAGCACGCGCCGCCGTGGAGGATCGATATCAACGTAGTTGATGTGCTCCCACCTCTCTCCTGTGTCCGCACCCGAATCCAGGTCAAGCGTCTCGAGGAGGATGCCTCGGGCGATGTCGAAGACAAAAGCGCGACGAGCGAGCTGCGAAGCAACGACGAGGTTCGTGCCAACGGTGTGGTACGCCCATCCTAGTGCAGGAACGGTCAACAGCGCGTGTGGCTCGAAGATGCCGCGCAGTGACGATGGGTCGGCCCTGTACGCTTCTGCGGCCGCCAGAGTCATGCGCTCGTCCGGACGCGATTCTGCAGGCACGGTCGCCAGGTCGGACATGCCTGACGCACGCCGCCATACTTCTAGAGAGTTTCCTTGTCGGTCGAAGACGAGATAGCCTGCGTCATATTCGCAATGCGCATAGGCCCGTACGCGTCGCTGAGAAATTGGTCATTACGAACATCCACTGCTGTCAGACGCACATACCTGAGGCAACACCCATAGTACAGTGTCTGTCTCGATGTCAATAGTCACCAAGTGACCGTGAACATCCTTGATATCGCCGTGCAGTGGTTGTCCTTCCGCCCGACCAACAGTCATGATGAGAACACGGTCTTCAGGTACGACTTTGAACCTATGTGCGCGAGGACCCGTAGAAGTCAAAACGTGTTGCGACGGAGGTGGTCCATCGCCCTTCCACGCGCGATCCAGTCGCCGAAAGCGTTTACCTGCGGATTTCGTCGGTCACGTCTCGTCGTTGTCTCAGTCAATCGCGCCCACAGATTTCTTCCCAAGATCCAGCATATTCAAGCCAAGAGGTCGCGTAGGATGCGCATGTATCTTCGATGGATGCTCCAGGTGAGCTGAACCCGTGCAGAGTGGCAGCTCCTTTGTAGATGGTTTCGCGGTATTGAATGAACAAAGCATTCCAGGCGCCAGAGGTCATGCGCAGAGAGCGCAGACTGGGAATATCCAGGTAGTGCAATGTGCAGAGAATGAGTTCGTGCGGTAAGTTGTCCAGCATGGTGGTCAGAAGCAAGAGTGTTCCGCTGCCGCTCCGCACCCCGGATGTTCTTACATATGCAGCTAGACTCGCAGTGTCCAACGTCAATGTCAGGGTGCAGTAAACAAACTGTAACATTTATTCTCCTGGTCCTTCTGCGCCTTCATAATTGGCACGAAGAAAGTCGAAATCGGCGCCACTGTCGCTCTGCATAACGGTACGCTTATACAGTCCTCGGTATCCACGCTCGCGTTTCTTCTTCGGCTGCTGCGTCTTCCACAACTCCAACCTCCTCTGAATCTCCTCCGGTGGAAGCAGCAACTCGATTCTGCGTGCCTCAACATCCAGCTGCACGAGATCTCCGTCACGGACAATCGCCAGAGGGCCGCCTACCGCTGCCTCTGGGGCGACGTGCAGCACGACCGTTCCCTGCGCCGTCCCGCTCATGCGCCCGTCCGAAATGCGCACCATATCCTTCACACCGCGCGCCGCGAGCTTCTTGGGAATTGGGATGAGCCCAGCCTCGGGCATGCCGGGGTTGCCAACTGGGCCAATGTTCTGGAGCACAAGCACGCTATCGGGCGATACGTCGAGCTCGTCCGTATCGATGCGCTTCGCCATGTCGAATGGGCTGGAGAAGACGACTGCTGGGCCGGTGTGCTTGAGTAGTGCCGGCGTGGCTGCGGACTGCTTCAGGACCGCCCCATCCGGCGCGAGATTACCGCGAAGGACGACGAGTGCAGAGGCGGGGAACAGCGGGTCTTTCAGCGGGCGCACGATTTGCTGAGGGAAGGGCGGGGGGAGGGCGTCGAGTTCCTCGCCGAGCGTGCGGCCCGTGATGGTGCGCACGTTGAGATGCAGGAGCGGTGCGAGCTCCTTCAGGAGCACGGGCATCCCGCCTGCGCGGTGAAAGTCTTCCATGTAGGCAGCGCCGGAGGGTTTCAAGTCGACGAGGAGGGGAGTCTTGCGACCTATTGCGTCGATGTCGTCGAGCGTGAACTCAGGTTGGACGTTCGACATCCGTCCGGCAATGGCGAGTAGATGCACAATTGCGTTCGTCGACCCTCCGATGGCGTGCAGGACCGTGACCGCGTTCTCCAGGCTCTCGCGGGTGATGACCTGCGCCGGTGTGATCTTCTCCTTTGCAGCATTGACGGCGAGTTGTCCCGCGCGTTCTGCAACGCGTACACGCGCGGCGCTGACAGCGGGCGGGGTCGCAGATCCCAGCGGCATTATGCCTAGTGCCTCTGCGAGGCACGCCATTGTGGACGCCGTGCCCATCACACCACATGTCCCAACGCCAGGTACGAGTTCGTCGTTCGCCCGTGCGAGGTCCTCGATGTCAAGTTCACCGGCGCGGTACTGCCCCCAGAGGCGACGACAATCCGTACATGCGCCGACGCGAACGCCGTTGTACGAGCCCGTGAGCATAGGGCCCGTCACGAGCTGTATAGCAGGGATGTTGGCGCTCAGACACGCCATGAGCTGCGCCGGAACGGTCTTATCTGCAGGAACTCAGCGTCGAGACTTGAATGCGAACACAAAGACGCACCGCAACCTCCAACGAGCACTACTGCGTCGACGGGTTGTGCATTGATGAGCTCCTCCGTGTCCATAGCCATCAGGTTGCGCAGGAACATGCTCGTGGGGTACGCAAAGCTTTCATGTAGCGAGATCGT
>KV426706.1:0-17557 GCA_001632375.1 Exidia glandulosa HHB12029 | reverse complement strand
GTACTCCCGCCCCTCCCCAAGGAGCTTAAGAATCGGGACAGGTCTGCGCCCGACTGGGCAAAGTTCTTTGACACGGCCGACGCCCGAGCTTCGTACATGAAAGACCTGGAGCAGTTCGGAGCGCCACCGCTGCTCATTGGGCACATGCGCGGGGACAGCAAAAAGTACGACTCGATGCTCCCGAACGAAAAGCTCGTTATGCGCTATCGCTGGGAAATCCTTTACTACCTGCCCGAGCTCATGAGCGCAGCCGATACCGTCATCGGCAACTGCAAGAACGAGTGGCTCGGTGAAACAGCGTGGCACACGCCCGCACGCGGTAACGTTGTTCCCGACGTCGATTATGAGCACGCGCATGCCGGGGCAATGACCATGATCGTCCGTTGCGTCTACGAACTCTGGAGAGGCTCGGACTTCTCGCGGAGGCTCTCCGACCATCTCTGGTGCACGTATTACCTGCCGGATAGCTACCCGAACTGCGAGCTCATCCACGCCGACATGTCCGCCGCGGACATCATGCTCGCGGAGTACAACAAGTTCCAGCTGGAGACGGAGATGCCGCGGCGCAGCCAGGAGCCGTATCCAGGCTATCTCGTTTCAGTCTGGTGTGTTCTCGGCGGCTACAACCGTTCCCTCGCCTATCGTTGGACGTTGCTCAACACGGAGTTCCTCCTCATGCACGACCCGGACCTGCCGAACCAGCAGCTCGAGCTCCGCAAGCGCGCATACGACGCGATAGTGCGCGTCGAAGAGATGGACATCAATACTTTGGTCGGGCTCGCCACCGGATATGACGCCGACGACATCGATAGCACGTTTGAAGGGTTCACGCGTTTGTACTGCATACTTTGGTGGTACCGCAATGGTCGCGAAAACCACTTCCGCCGTGGGGATCCCGAGCTCGAGCGCTGCATCGGCCTCGCGCACGAGTGCATATTCGAGCGCGCCATGGCGGACCAGGAGTCGCTTGAAAGTCGAGAGCCTGTACGCCAACAGCGCAACAACAACGACTTCGAGCGTCAAAGGAACTATCTGTTGGACATCGCGGGTCAGTTTCGCGCCAGCTACAGGCGGAGTATGCAGCAACGCAGGATGCTGGCGCGCCCTCCCTGGACCGGGGTGGGAGCCGCCGCGGCGCCTCTTGCTGGCCAGTCCGCTGAAAGTTTCGTTCTCGGCCCCGCGCGACCTGCGAGTCCACCAGACCCGCCAAACGTGGAGTACGATCTGCTGGCGCCGGGGCAGAATGCTCCGGCAGTGGAAGAGGAGGATGGGCAGCCGGAGTACGAAGGTGTCGACCATGACGCCGAGGTCGGCTCGCCTGAGCGCGTTTTCGCGGACCCCGTGGGGAGCGACCATGTCCCGTCGGAGAACGAGCGCGTCCGGCTCACCACTTTCGAAGACGGCGAGTTCGAGCGCTACGGTGACGTCGAGGCCGAGCCGACGACCCTCGACCAAAGGTTCAAGCTCTTCAAGAAGCTGCTCGAAGCCTCATGGGACGACGCCCCGTCAGAGCGCAGCATTCAGCTGATGGATGCCATGCTCGGGCTCACGGACGGCATCGCAAAAGCTGTTGGTCTCGTGACCGGCCTTGGCCTCCCAGACATCCACAAGCATCTCTCGCGTCGTTACCACGTGCCTTCCGACGTCGTTACTGTCCCCACGAGTTGGAACATCTTCCAACGGTTCCTAAACAATCAGGCGAACGGTATGCGACTCGTCATTGTGTAGACATTGCCGATTCTAAGCTGTTACAGGTTGCGAACCGCGCAGACGCTGGGACTCCGTGTTTCCACGACGCGCGTACAACTCGACGGAGGTCTCGCGTTACTTGCCGGTCTTCAAGGGGTACTTTGAACCCGTGAAGTTCGCAGACTTCTTCCTCCTCAAGTACTATACGCGCTATCCCACAGGCGGAGGTGGGCTTACTGGCCCTGGGTACGAGGCGTACTTTGGCGAGAAGGAGGAGCAAGCTCAGAAGCTGGTGAGTCGTTTCGGCGCCATAGGATTCGCCGCGGCGTGAGGTCCCGCCGCGGCCGCCATCCGCCAAACCTGCCGCCGCGGCAGGTCCCTGTGTTGGCTCATTTGCTGATAATTTGCGCAGGCCGATATGGTGCACGCTCAGACGGGCATGCAGATGATCATCATGGCCTCCAAAGGCCGGGACGACATAAAGTTCAAGGGCAAGGAGTCGTGGCTCGTTGCTACGCCCGGCGCCCAAGGCTTTTTTGCGCGGATGTCTCAGTACACCGACAACCAGGTGCTGAACCTCTTCAACGCGCAGGCGCAGTAAGTAATCCATCAAATGCTCTTCTTATTTTGTTTTAATCTTCCTACAGCATCGCGGCCGCCGAGGAGTACGCCTTGAAACACCTCGCCAACCTCGGCCTCACTCCAGCGTCAATCGGGCGAGAGAGTGCCGCACGCGCACTCACGCAGGCCGTGCGCGGAAAGTCGGCTGCGGGCGCTGTGACTGCGGCGGGCCAGGTGCGATCAGAGTGGTCCGGCGAGGTACCAGAGGTTGTACACGCCGAGCCGTTCGAGGTTCCCGATGGGGCATGGAGCTTCCCCACGTACGACGGCCGCGCGGGCAGGTCGCGCTTGCGTTCGGTTGTCATCAAGGTGCCGCGTGCTTGGGAGAAGCGCCCGATGAAGCCCCGCTTTGTCGGTCTTCCCTCAAAGCACATCAAGTCGGCAGACATTCGACCATACTTCCTCAACGTCTTCCCGAGTAAGTCCTGTTTCGCCATCTGCACGCCGGAACTCCCGCCGCGGCGCGTCGCTGGTCCGCGGTGCTTTGCGCAGCGTGGCGCCGCTTCCATCGCCGCGGCGTGTGGCTTTTGTCCTTCATCAACTTATTCGACCTGCAGACTTGACCTTGCAACGCGTCTCCGTTTCGACCAACGTAACGCCTTGCGGCCCGGCGCTCGAGTGGCTCATCAAAGAGCGAAAGACGCTTCACGGCGGCGAGTGGGATGCGCTTCTTTTCTTCGCGGAATCGCGCCGCGGGAACATCGAGACAGTGCGTTCACAGCAAGCCCGTGCTGTGATTGTGGCGCACGTCTTGCTTCGCGATTTCTACGTCACGGATGCGCCGACGCTGAGCGACGACGAGCTCGTCATGCTGCAAGGCCTGCCGAAGACGATACCGGACGGGCCGGACGTACCCAAAACCACGACTGAAGCGTTCAAGTCCTCCCCGAACGACCTGTTCCCCGTCATGATATCCAAGCCGGTGCCCGAGCTCCCCTCCATCCCCCAGGGCTGGTGGGGAACTCGTCGCGCCCTGTGGAATACCGGGATCGTGACGGGAATCCCACACGACTTTGTGCTGGCACACATCGCGACGAACAACACCGCCGAATCCCCGCTGCCCGAATTCCTGGACACCAACCATGTCGAAGCACTGGACGATGACGCGAGCATGGACGAGGTCGACGAGCTGGTTGCGGCAGTGGAAGAGGACGGGCAAGGCGAGAAGCAGGTGCGGCCCAAGAGGAAGCGCGGCGGCGGGTCTCGTGGCGCTGGCGGCGGCGATTTGGAGGACACGGACATCGAGGGTGATGACGGGATCAGGCTCGTCTCAGGACCAAGCGGTACGCGCCAACGGCTGATCAGAATCTAATGCTAACTCGTTCGTCTGCAGGTCAAGGTAGCGCTAAGCCCCCAACCCCTCCGCAACCGAAGAAGGCGCGCGTTACGAAAGCTCATCCCTCGTCGAGGTCTGCCCCGAAGGCGACGTCCCGCAAGAAGGGTGGCCCCTCTACTCCGAAGAAGAAGGCGGCCACGTCTGGTTCCAAGGCGGTGACGTCTGCCCCTCGGCCTACTGACGAGATCGGTCGCAAGCGAGCGGCGGCGGAGAACAAGAGGCAGAAGATCTTGGAGTGGGAGCTGAAGGTGAAGGGCATGAGTGGAGCGGCGCGTAAGAGCATGCTCGGGAAGATCGAACACAAGAAGCAAGGTCGCGAGCAGGACCTGAACGATTTGCGGGAGCTCCTCAAGAAGAAGAAGTCATCTCGCAAGCGCCGACGTGTGGAAGAGGAAGAGGAAGAGGAGGAGGAGGAGGGGGAAGAGGAGGAAGGGGAAGAGTTCATCTTTCCCAGTGACTCCGACGACGACGACGACGGCAGCGCGGCTAGCAATGCCGGTGCTGACGCTGGGGCCGATGTAGTCGAAGGTGCTGACGAGGGACGCATCGAGCCAGCCGCGCGCGACGACGACGAGATCGCTGACAAGCAGAACAACGACCAGGCCACCGTCCTCGCCGCCGCATCCGCCGCGGCCGCACCCGCCGCATCCGCCGCGGCCGCACCCGCCGCACCCGCCGCTCCCGCCGCGGCGTTCAAAACGGCGGGTCGCAAGGCGAAGGTCTTCCTCCCCGTCCCCAGTGTGCCAGGATATAACTCTCCCCCTGCCACGCGTCGCATTGGCGGGCTCACGATCACACCGCTTCGCCGCCCGAACTCGCAGTCCAGTAGTTCTGGAAGTTCGGCAGGTCCAGTTATTCCTCGTTCGCAGCGCACGCCCCCGCCTCCTGGCACGTTTGTTCGTCCATCGAAACCCGTCACGTTCGCCTTCGAGTATCCCCGTCATGGCGTATCAGGCAAGTTCGCCGTCGAGCTCGTGGTCCCCGTCGCGGCATGCACGCAGGAGATCCTCAGCATGCTCAGAAGCATCGAGGTGTGTTACAAGAAGGAGTGGGCTGTTCCCACTGCCGCGAAGGCCGTCCTCCAGAAGATGTTGGAGCTCTGGCCTGCGGGTAGCGGGCCGTCCGCTGACGCCATGGACTGGCTGATGTGCCTCGGTATTATTGAGTAGATGTCCTACCGCTGGCGCCCTCACTCTCCCTCGCTGTCCCTCGCTGTCCCTCGCTCTCACACCCGTTCTCCCACCCCCTTGTCATCGTCCTCAGATCGTCGCCGAGCTGTACCCGCGTTTCTATATGCCAAACATGTCTTTCTTGGTTGTATTCTACGTGTCTCCTTCCCTCTCGCCCCACACCCGTCTTCCTCCCCGCTCGCCATTGTCCTCGGATCGTCGCCGTGCTGGGCCCGCGGATCCTCTATGCCGATCATGTGTCTTTCTTGGTTGTATCGTAATTGAACAGTTTCGTGATGGCAATGTCAACATGACCACCTTGTCACGCAGCACGCCGTTAGTGCCGCCACGGCGGATGTTTCTCCCTTGTCACGCAGCACGCCGTTAGTACCGCCACGGCGGATGTTTCTCCGCCCCTGATCTCACCCGCCGATATGAATATGTCTTGTACATGTAGTTGTTCACTGACTCTGGCAAGCTTAAGCGTTGTCCGGATGGGTCTTCCAGAGTGCGACCATACGCCGTGGTGGCCGCCGCGACGTGACCGTACGCCGCCATGGCCGCCGCGGCGTAAGACAGTAGCACGGCGGACTTGCGGTGCATCGCTCTTATTCATTGCAATTTGAAGCTCCTCACTCCGTCTTTGCTTCTCAGTGAAAGCATTTTCTCATGACCAATACTTTTATAGTGCGATGAGACAATAGTTCGTATATGAAGTCGACACAGCGCGAGATGCACCCGCCCCGGTACCAGCTTCCGAAGTCATTCCACCTGCCTCATTGAACCCATTCAACATAAGTTAACCCATTCAACATAAGTTGAATGGGTTCACTATGTATTCAACACTAGTAGGATCGCATCAACAGCAAGCGCTCTTCCGCGGCCATCGGGCGCGCTCCCCTTCCCGCCGCGGCGAGTCAATTCAGGCATTCACACTGCGGCTAGCACTTAGCCACCGCGGCGACTTTGACGGCGCAGGGTTTAGTCCGGCCGCAAGGTCCGAGTGCAGCGTGCAGAAAGTGAAGCAGGTTCGGAAGCGGCAAAAAATGGTACGAAGGACGCTGGACTTAACGGGCATAAACTCAGCGGTTGACTGATGGAACCGTTGGGTTACAAAATGTGGCAAAGACAGTGGTAACTTATGTTCTCCGAAGTCTTCCAATCTCTGTTTGAATTGCCCTAGCTAGTCTTGATCAGGGGGTATTATTACCATGAATCGGGCGAAACCATCTCACTGAAGAGTCCTTGGTGCCGCATGATGCGCAGAGCGACACGCCGTGGCGTGCGGATCAGCACTGTCCGCCTCGTAACGCCCGTCTCGCCGCGGCGCTTCCCATGGCGTCACAACCTTTGCGGACATAAGATCGGTCGGCCGATTGATCTGCAGCGTCTGACACGGCGCCAGCACTTGTCTTGACATCAGATAGGTCAGCGGTCGATGGTACCTCCTACAATCACCATTTGATGATTGTAGACTCGAAGATGGCGTCAACGGCGAAGGACCTCGTGAGTAAGTTGCTCGAGTAGCGTTGCATCACCCGTGGATAAGGACAGGTGTACATAGTAATAGAGACTGATGTAATCATCGAGAGCCGGTTCCGGTCAGAAGTCAGGATGGAGAGGTGGTTCGAGAAGAAAGCGAACATCTGGCGCAGTATGGAGGATATGTAAGGGAGAGCGGTTGAGCTTACGATGTGAAGAGTGTAATGAAATTGGAGCGTGTGCGGTGTGAAGGACCCATGTGAACAAATGGCACTGATACCACCATTCCGCCGCGGCATTATGTATGGTGACGACGTCGGCGGATGATTTCAGCTTTCCTGGCATGCAGCACACCGGCGGCGCATGCTCGGCGGGTCCCTGGCTGGTAAGACGATGCGCCGTGGAGGGGGGGGGGGAGGTCGGTCAATTTGGCCATTTGACCGACCTCCCCCCCCCCTTTGGCGTGTCAATCCGACATGACTGAGGTGATATAGTACGAAAGTGTCTGACGCAGTCTGCTCCACATGATCATGTGGAGCAGACTGCGTCAGAGTCGGTCAGGCTGGTCAGGCTGGGTCAGGTTCTCGTTTCCTGATGGAACTCAAACTGGTCTCAGACAACATTATCAGACCCGTTTTCCTGAAAGCCTCTGAACCTCACTGATCAAGCCCGACCGTACGCGATATGGTACTTGCGGATTTTGCGACATATTACACGCTCTCGCCATTATACGTAGCCTATTGCCGCGCAGCGCGCGAAAATTTCGTTATATATAGCCTTAGCCACCGTTTCGAAGCCTGACGCTCAACACCGCGGGACCTCCGTTACGCGTTACAAATCGCATTTATTACCGCCATGGAAGGGCCCCGTTACGCGTTACGCGGTAATAAAATTTTGGCTTACAGTAGCTCTGGGTGACTCTGAAGGCTCCAGAGCCGCAAAGATCTGAGAGCTACCCCCCCCTGTTTATTGCAACCTATCTAGCATTAGAGCACGTCAGAGACACTCAGAGCCACGAGCCAGATCTCTGCAAGTGATCTGGGAGCGCTCCAGAGACGGTCAGAGACAAATCAAATCGACGTGATGCACACCGCACGGTGCGGATTGCTCCTTTCCCGTCCTCTCTTCCTTGCTTTCCGTTGCCCCATTTCCAGCTCGTATGCAAGAGATAGATAGAAATAACCTATATTGTCCGCTGTCACAAGTACAAGTACTACATCTCATAGATCGTGTGCGCGATGCCGAGGCAACGCACCATGCGACATCATCTGGAAGAATGAGTCAGCGGGCATCATCGTGCTGATGAGAGACACGTACCATACAGCATGGAGGAGTCGTACCCGAGAGCTGGGAGAGGGTAGTAACGACGCTGAGACCCAGGAAGCAGATAGAGACCCTGAAACCCAGAAAGCAAACAGACGAGCAGCTCGAAGTCACCAAAGGAGCCACAGAGACACAGAACCAGAGTAGACCAGGCTAGACGAGAGGACAGCACGAGTAGAGTTCCGGGTGAGCACGACGAGCAGGGCAGGGCAGATCATAGCGACAAGGAGAGGTGGAGACCGCTGCGGGCGAGGGACAAACGAAGTCAGCAACGGCGAGGATACGGCGTGCGCACCGTGTGAATGTGCGCAGTACCCTAGCGGTAGGTAACACGACTTCGCTATGGGCGTGCGCGAGCCCCGGAGGAGGAGTAAGGAGGGACATGAGAGTGCAAGTCCAAGAGGGCGAGCAACAACGGCAAACGAACTGTCGGAACAGGACTTGTCCCGGCAGATGCGTCACGCGGGCCCCGGGCCCCGCTGCCCTGGTGATGGAAGTCGCTTGATGCGGCTTGGGCGGTGCACGCAGACTCGTCGGAGAGGAAAGATAGCTTCTCCAGAGACCTCGGGAGACGCCGCACGGAGCTCCGGGCTCTCTGGCGACTCCCGAGTCTCTGGCGAGCAGTAGAACAGCTCTGTACAACTATGGAGGCCGTATGCGCACCTCTAACGCATTGCGTTTTTTCCTGACGAGTTCCTTCTTGCGTGCCCTGTGTTACTTTGTTGGGTTCTGGGGGATTCCGTGTTCTGTTCTTTCGTTTGTTCCCTTTTCTGCGTGTTTTTTGTGCTTCATCTGATTCCTCCTCTTGCTCGCGGGTGGTATGTCTGCCCTTACCTGGCCTTCGTGGTCGTTTGTCTGCCCGTGATCACGTTCGGTCTTGGGGTCACGTATGTCTTCGTCAGGAAAAAACGCAATGCGTTAGAGGTGCGCATACGGCCTCCATAGTTGTACAGAGCTGTTCTACTGCTCGCCAGAGACTCGGGAGTCGCCAGAGAGCCCGGAGCTCCGTGCGGCGTCTCCCGAGGTCTCTGGAGAAGCTATCTTTCCTCTCCGACGAGTCTGCGTGCACCGCCCAAGCCGCATCAAGCGACTTCCATCACCAGGGCAGCGGGGCCCGGGGCCCGCGTGACGCATCTGCCGGGACAAGTCCTGTTCCGACAGTTCGTTTGCCGTTGTTGCTCGCCCTCTTGGACTTGCACTCTCATGTCCCTCCTTACTCCTCCTCCGGGGCTCGCGCACGCCCATAGCGAAGTCGTGTTACCTACCGCTAGGGTACTGCGCACATTCACACGGTGCGCACGCCGTATCCTCGCCGTTGCTGACTTCGTTTGTCCCTCGCCCGCAGCGGTCTCCACCTCTCCTTGTCGCTATGATCTGCCCTGCCCTGCTCGTCGTGCTCACCCGGAACTCTACTCGTGCTGTCCTCTCGTCTAGCCTGGTCTACTCTGGTTCTGTGTCTCTGTGGCTCCTTTGGTGACTTCGAGCTGCTCGTCTGTTTGCTTTCTGGGTTTCGGGGTCTCTATCTGCTTCCTGGGTCTCAGCGTCGTTACTACCCTCTCCCAGCTCTCGGGTACGACTCCTCCATGCTGTATGGTACGTGTCTCTCATCAGCACGATGATGCCCGCTGACTCATTCTTCCAGATGATGTCGCATGGTGCGTTGCCTCGGCATCGCGCACACGATCTATGAGATGTAGTACTTGTACTTGTGACAGCGGACAATATAGGTTATTTCTATCTATCTCTTGCATACGAGCTGGAAATGGGGCAACGGAAAGCAAGGAAGAGAGGACGGGAAAGGAGCAATCCGCATCGTGCGGTGTGCATCACGTCGATTTGATTTGTCTCTGACCGTCTCTGGAGCGCTCCCAGATCACTTGCAGAGATCTGGCTCGTGGCTCTGAGTGTCTCTGACGTGCTCTAATGCTAGATAGGTTGCAATAAACAGGGGGGGGTAGCTCTCAGATCTTTGCGGCTCTGGAGCCTTCAGAGTCACCCAGAGCTACTGCCGTTTTTTCCTGACGCTGAGCCAGTCAGCGGCTCAACCGTCCAACCCGTCACGGTGGATGCATAGCAACAGCGACACCACGAGCGGTACGGCGGTGGTGCACATTCGTAGCCCGCGGTCCGAGTCGGCAACTAAGCAAGACGAGAGCGAGTTCGATCTTGAACTCAGCGAGTTGCAGCGCGAGAAGCTACAGGTGTAAAGATGATTGCCTCGAACCGGTGTTTCAGATATATGTATGCACTGTCAAGTGGTTTGTACGACACCACAATCGGTTCAAATCCCTCCTTCTCCCGGTGGAGACGATAGTGCTACTGAGAGATATGGGGGGTTGAGCGCCCTACGATAAGAATCTCACAGTCTGTGCAACAGGTTCCCGCTGCCTCTAACGTACTCCGGTGTCTAGGCACTGACGAGACGTAGGCATCATATTAGAAGTAGAGTGATATGCGTCTTGGATGCCGAACGCAGTGGTCATTGGTTCGATGACAAGGACGAGGTTGCGAATCTCTAGATACAATGTCACCAATAGTGCGCTGAACGCCGCTTAGAAATGATTTACTGGACTAGCACGCTCTTGATTCCTCTTGGGAGCGGGTCGTTTATATGGGATGTACAGTAGTACCTGAGTATCTATACGTCACGAAAGGAGACATTTGATTTCCGCTCTTTGCCAGCCCGGAACATTGGACGCGTCGTCGATGGTAATGGATTCGAAGCGTTCCCAAGCTATGTCAGACGGCGGCGCCCCGCGTCGTGCCCGTGCGGCGCGCACAAGGCTGTCGGAGTCATCTGGTTCGATGTGTACGTCCTTGAGCGAGAGGCGCTTGAGTTTCGGCCACAGGTGTTGTGCGGCGTCTGTGGTACAGAAGGAATCAAAAAACCTTGCCGGTATAGAGACGAATAAGAGCTCCACGTCAACAACGTAGCGAAGATTGCGTAGCGATGGGATGTCGCCGAGATCGAGGGCCGGCCCAGCCAACTGCAGGCGCACAAGCGATTGGGGACATCCAGAAAAGAACGCTTGTAGATCGCGAAATCGCGTCTCGGTGTTGAGCAGTCGGATGAACAAGGACGTCAGCTGTGGCATTGCGAGAAGAGAAGGACAATGTTTCAGCAGCGATGGTGCTCTATGCCGGAGAACCAAGCGTTTCAGCTGAGGGAGCTGAACAAATTGCTCCAAATCACTTCCGTCATCCGTAGAGGCACAAAGCACAAGGTGTTGTAGCTGCGGTGTACGACGAAGTGTCGCAAACAACGCCGACCGAGGGACGAAGTCGGACCCAAGATGCAAACGTGTAAGGGTGTTGACGGGCGGTGACGCGTCTACCCAGGCAATGGGAAGGTAATCGATGTAAAGCCGCTGAAGTTTGTGCGTGTCTCGAAGGTAATGTGGGAGTACTTCAGACCAAAGCGTCTGGGCTGCTGAATGCTGGCCGTGGACATCTTGGCGGATATAGATCTCTTCGACTCGTGGCATCGAAGCGCGCAAGTAGCCCGCGAGGGCAGGATATGACACATTTGCCCCGATCCTGCAGTAAAACCGTCCCCATCTCGTGATGTGCTCGCATATTGCGGCGAACATTCTGTTGAATATTTCTGATGACGGCGATGAAACGTATTCCACGAGGACCTCGAGGTCGACCGCCTTGGAGCGCTGGAGTATCAGAGATATATGCGACGCAAAGGCTGGATACGTCGCGCCATTGGGCAATGCGACGTACGACCAGAGGGATGGGGTGGTAAGTGCTGTGTGCCGCCAGTACGTGCAAACACGGGCCAGGGTATACGGCGCCTTCGCTAGCGAGAGGTCATAGGAGGCCATATAAGGCGGTTCCGGCCACCGGCCATTGTCGTGAGCGCGAACGGCGTGCTGAAAAATGTATGACAAGACGTCCTTCGGGAATGTCGACATCGGGCTGAGCGCCGACCGTTGAGCAGCCACGGAAAGACGCAGCGCATCCCGCCTGGGAACAACTTCCGCTTTCCACTCACGCGCGGCGCGCAGCGAAGTCTCCAGAGCCACAATCTGCGCCTGAATCGAGGTGACTGCCGTCTCCGCGTCCCGGGCTTGCGCCTCGAGCTCGTCGAGTGCGCTCTGGTCTCGTGCTAAACGCTGACTACGGATGTCATCCTGACTCAAGACTGTCGACGCCTTCATGGCCTCTGGCTACTGGTGGCGTGGGGGGAAGAGACAAGGAGGCGCCGGCTTGCGCCGATCATCGCGTCAGACAAATTTCTCATATCTACCCACCTAAATACCTACAGCATGTGTACGGCGCCCTACTACTGTATGATTCCAGAACAAGCCCCCTAAATAGGTAGGTTTTACCCTCCAACATCGTAGCTGAACGAAACACATTATAATTCGATCTTGTCACATCCGCACGTACACAATCAGTGCGCTCGTTGTCTACAGTCGTTTCTGGCGGTCGATTTACCTCCAATCGAGGACGTAGTCTACTCGATCTGATTTTTCTACCCACGCCGGCTCCCAATCGAAGTCATCGACAAGTGCGAGTAAAGCAGCGACCTCCTGCACGCAGCTTTGAACGAGTCTCGCCCCTTCGAGTATGAGACGCCCTACCCTCGGCGCGTCGTACAACAGGTGCGATCGTATGAACCGCGAAACCAGATCGGGAGTGAGCCACGTTATATACCCGCCAGAGGGCAGCACCATCGTCGATGCTGCGCATATGGCCAGCGTCTTTAGGAGCGGAAATGAGAATATCTTTTCGGGGGGTAGTAGGAATATGCTTTGTGCGCCGTAGGTCCGATAGGCAGGACAGTAGAGAAGACCCACGCACAACCGCGTTACGGCGGGCATCGTGGGTATCTGCACATCGTCGTGCCCAAAGAGATCCTCTGCGATCCCTAACCACGTGACGTTTGCAAACACTTCCGAAGGTAATAGGTCCTGCAGAATTTTCGGAGAGACCTGGTATGAGCCGCGATCAAACCGTCCATCGCCTGGGTCCCAATACGCAAACACCGCGAGATTCGGTCCCCTCGAATCGAGTTCCAGAGCCGATGGCGCAGTGCCTGCCAGCATGTCCCGCATGTGCGAGAGACATTGCTCAGGCGTGCACGCCCCTGAGAGCTTCCCTCGCAGGCTGGGAAGATCGGGGTCTTTGAAACGGCGTATGACATCGCTCGCGCTGAATTCCGTCGACGAAATGTCTACCACGACGTCGGTCAAGAGAGGCGGCAAATTGATCAGCTCCTGGGACGAGTCGACGCGACTGTCCGCCCTAACCTCGAGTCCGAGGATTTCGACGCTCGGAAACAAGTCCAGAATGCGAACCACACTGCCAGATGCGTTCGAAAGATCCACCCAGGAGCTCGCGTTCGCACAACGAAGCTGCTTAACTGCGTGGAGCGCAGAGGACGGTCGGACGTTTGTCAAATCTGTGTGTATCTTGACGAGCTCCAAGTGTGGGGCATCGCCGGCGAAGAGTACACCGCCGTCTCGAGGAGCATCCCATGGCCGGTACCAAGGGCTGTTGAACCAAGAAAAAGCATCGAAGAGCTTGAACGTCCTGAGTATCGGTGCCGAATGACCGCACAGAGCTGCAGTCAGGCGAACAGACGCAATGTGTGTGTTAAAGGTCACCGCCAGACTCAGGCAGCGCTGCAAGTTGACCTCGAGACTCTCACACACCTCCGGCCAATTCGCGTCCGTCGCTTCGAGTTCAAGATGCAGAGGGAGAGTAGACGACAAGGAAAGAAGCCGTGTGAGGACGCCTGGGGGGCACACGACCTGGTAGTTCGACAGTACCGTCCACACGGACGGATCGAGCAGCAGAGCATCGCGCCAGACGTGACAAACGCCCGTCGCTCTGACCAGATCTCGCAACTCGATATATAGCGCGAACACGCTGCAGAAGATGTCGCGTGGGAGGCGAGCAATATGCCCATTGTCGTTGATACGACGGGCAATGCGAGACACAGCCTGCAGCGTCGACCGGTGTACTGACGCTGCTCGCACAGGCCTGCAATAAACTTGATTAGACGTAGGCGGATCACAGGAATGTGTATACAACTCAACGATAATCGAAGTCCCAGGTGGCGGTAGAGTATAAAGTAGGCCGCTGTCTGCTCGTCGATAAGCGACATGGTGGTCCAGGTGTACCGAGCACAGCCCAACTTCTACGTCCGGGAATGCGTTCAGTTGCCCGTCATACAACTGGTGCCGACAGTGCGCGAGCAATACGGACATCTCCTCGATCCGTGACGGGCGGGCTGGAACACAGACTGCAGTTTTTCTTTGTGGACTCGCCAGCGATTGCCACGTTTCCAGTCAGACAGTCCGATCACCCTGCTATCGAGCGGGTATGAGTACTGACTGCTATGCGCTAGGGCGCTCGGGGTCGCGTCAAGAACACGAAGCGCCCGACAGACTCGGAAGTCGAAGAAGGTGAGGAAGAGATGCGCTTTTTCCCGACTGTGCGTCGCAGAGGAGACTACTCACGTGATAACTCTGTCGGAGTGTCAAGACGTGACATTATGCCTAGGTCGTTTCTGGAACTAATAACCATTCTGGAAGGCCGTCTTCTATTGGGCGTTGGTCGGATGAGAAGTCCATATTTAACCCGGTGAGGCGCTGGCAACTTTCCCGGGCGCCGGGTCGGCCCATGTGTGTTGTGGCTGCCAGTCGCACGGATGGCCCCAGCCGTACGCCTTTCCTCCTGTACAACTCCAGCAGCATTCAATTCATTTATCCCCACCGTCACAGTTCGGCTACCCCGTCGACATCGCTGCCAACCCATGGCTAGAAAAACAAGGCGGGACACCGTGGCAGACCTGGACGACCTCACGAGCGAGATCGATGATATTTCCTCGCGTCCTCTGAGGTATGGTGGGACATCGGACATCTATCAGGGCAAATGGTTTCAGGACACGAGCTGTTTGAAAGCGTGCCGTACTACGAAAGTGCGCAGAGCTGCACACTCACAGTCATTGCAATGACTGACGGCAGTCTAAGGTTGCACTCAAAGTCATTCGACCGGTCAATCCTAAGGATGTCAGGGCGCAGCGCCGCGTGCGTTCACTACAGTCACATCATACCTCCCTGTATCCTCTAATGGCAAATGCCATCTCAGCGCCTACGCCGCGAGATATCCGTCTGGAAAAGCCTCTATCATCCTAACTTACACCGGCTCTATGGTGTATATGAGGGACTCAGTCCTCTCCCAGCCCTCGTGTCACAGTGGTATGCACGTGGCGATATCAACCGCTACCTCCGCACAATGCGTGACGGTCCAGACTTGGGACGAATTAAGCTGAAACTTGTGCGTTATTTGTACCTCGATATGACCGTGTCCTAACCAAACGCAAACCCTCGTCTTAGATACTGGAGGTCGCGCAGGCCGTAGAATACTGTGGGGGATATTCACTCGCAGTTTCGCATGCTATAAATGCTGAGCCCAAACCTCCGTAGTGCACGGGAAGAAGATTGTGCACGGAGACATAAAAGGAGTGCGTAGTCCCCGAGCACACTCCACTATGTCGCAAAATCCGCAAGTACCATATCGCGTACGGTCGGGCTTGATCAGTGAGGTTCAGAGGCTTTCAGGAAAACGGGTCTGATAATGTTGTCTGAGACCAGTTTGAGTTCCATCAGGAAACGAGAACCTGACCCAGCCTGACCAGCCTGACCGACTCTGACGCAGTCTGCTCCACATGATCATGTGGAGCAGACTGCGTCAGACACTTTCGTACTATATTTGGCCTCAGACAGCATGATCCGCGGCGTCAAGCCTGTTCAGATACTGGCCTTACCCAAGTCAAATAATAACACTCGCGTGTACACTTGTACACGCGCAATTGATTGTTCTAGGACTTCTTCTTATTGAGTCTGTTGACGAGCTGTACACTTCTTACTCATTGGCTTACTTGTGCGACTTCCTTCCGGTATTTTCTTGACTGTACTTATACTGCGAGAAAGTCAGTGCTGCGTGCGTGAATCGAACCTGCGACCTCGTTAATAGTTAGTGGTCAGTGGAGTGAGCGTGGAGCCACTGCGTTACTGTGGAGTTTCTTCACGCGCGCGCTACGGTCAATACATAGCGCTCCCCGAGCCGGCTTAACCGCCCACCTAGGCAAGAACAACACCCACACCCAGCAGTATTGAGAGTTTCTGTTTGTATTCATGAGGAAATTGGAGGTTACACGCCTTTCCAGCCGTATTTGTCGCGCGATCGGGTAAGTGCAGCGCGCAATGTGCGCATGTTTGGCGCTTCCTTCCTTCCTCCCATCCCCTTCAATGCAGGCGAGCACCATATCCCTGCCATATCGCGTTGATCGCGGCGCTCTAGCGACTACTCTGCCGCCGTGGGTCAGCAAGAATTCGAAAGGGCCGTCACACCCTCGTTACCGCGCCGCGCGCGTCGCCCGCGCACAGCACCGATCCCCGCCTGTGCCTGAACACGCGCACCCCGTTACGAAGGCTGATGGTGCGCCGAACGGTGCACGATCCGGGCAGCTTATATTGACGCTCGTTATGTTACAGGCTCTCGTCGCTGTCGCGCGGTCCTTGGCACTGCGCCCACTGGCCGAACGCGCCACGATGCGTCCCAAAGCACGGCCTACGTGAACAGCGGCTGTTGCAGCTCGGCGCCGTTTGCGAGTCTGGGCGGCACAGCTGCTGTCACGCCGGGTCTGTGTCGGCGCCATTCATCAATATATTTTCGTTACTATGGCTTGTCCGCTCTGGCGGCTCGGAATGTGTTAATACTTGCCGCGACTGGCGCCCCGTTGGGGCCTGGTCTGCGTACGCAGTGTTGCACATGTCCCTATCTCAACTCACGGGTTACCCATGAACCCGTCGCCAGACCCGTGACCCGCAGTAACCCGTACTCGCGATGGGTAGAACCTCCACGGGTACGAGTACGGGTTCCTTTCATGAGTAACCGTGGGTTTCCCGTGCTGTTCCCTACGCGGCGGCGCCTAGGATCTACGGACAGGAATGCAACGATTGGGAAACACGAGCTGTTCTATTCAATGACGGCCAGTCTACTCGTCGTCGTTTGCATCGCGGTCATCCTGCTGCTCCCGCAATTCCTCCTCGCCCAGCCCTGCCGCATTGCTGCCACCGCCGCCCTGTTGACCTGAGCGGCGGAGCGCGTTAAGTTTGGCGCGTATCTGCGCTCGAACGCGCTGGCGCTCTTCCTTGGCACGCTCTTCAGCGGTTACGGGATGCGTGCGGTCGTGGGTTTCCTTCGTCCCGAAGACCTTGTAGTTCCAGTCCTCGAAGAGCTTCATGATGTGCGGAACCTCGTCGCGTTGCAGCTCCAGTAGTTCAGCCAGGTGCTCGTCAAACTCGGTCTTGTAGTTGATCGACGTCGCAGCTCCCTTAGCGCGAAGTTCGGTATCACGAGAGAAAGTATATTTCGCCTTGGACATCTTGTTCAGCACGGAGCGAAGCGGGTGGAGCAGACGCGACACGTACAAATGTGACGCATGCCGCGATAGCTCCTGCTGTCGTATGCGTGATCTCGAGGTCCTCGCCTTTCGTAGGATTTGGCGGCGTGTACTTTGTTTCACCGTTCGAAATCCGTGCTTGGCGGGCAGCCTCGGGACCGCGAGTGATTGCAACGAAGATCTAGTAGTGACGGAGTCAGAGACACAAAGCGAAAGGAAGATAAGAACTCATACCAGCCAGAGATGATCGTGCGTGTAGACGTCATCCAAGTCGAAAGTCTCGCACTCGCTGGAGTGGAGGAACGGGCAGTCGATTCGCGAGTAGCATGGACCGGCAGTCGACGTAGCAGGCTGGTACCCGATACGGCGCGCAAAGTGAGCAAAGCGCTCGTCGGGGTCGCGCAGATGGTCCGCAAACTCGGAGCCGAAGATCTCCCAGCAGTGTCCACGGAGACGGCTGACGGTATCCGAAACCTGCTGTCGGACACCGTAGTTGAACTGAAGTCATCA
>KV426705.1:0-16897 GCA_001632375.1 Exidia glandulosa HHB12029 | reverse complement strand
GTCAGACCTCGCTGCTCGCTGTCCAGAACGGCGCTCACGCACGACAGAGTACGCGTCAGAGCCGAATAGACGGTCTGTGGCCTTCCACCCGACCACGCTCTGGAACTTGCGTTTGCTGTCCGTGTTGAGCAGAATCTCCATCTTGGGCCCTACAATCGACGCCTTCGTCCAGTCTGCCCCAAAGTCGACAGCCAGCGTCGCGGCCCATGCTGGCGCCGCCGCGGCGACGAGAAGTAGATGTACGAGGGTGAGCAGCATTTTGCTGGCTTTTACTGGCGCATACGTGGCGCGGGGGTGGCAGAAAACGTTACAGGGATTAGGCGCCCGCAACAAACAGATCCCACACACTTGACTCGCAAATATATCTCCCGAGCAGTAGACAGTCTACATTGACGGCGGGCCTACAACCAAAAGAGGGACTTGTTCCTGCAACCAGGACGGTATGCAGGGGCCCTGGATCTCAACATGCGTCAGCAGGAGAGTGAAGCGCTGGTCGGAAGCTGTCGGCCACTTGAATTTTCATTTCATTCGTGCATGACTGGACCTCCGACTTGTCAGTAAATTGATAGTATGCGGAGAATCGTGCAGTTACATACAATGGCCTCGAGAACAAGCGCTGATACAGCAGGAGGCCTTATACGAGAGCCGCGAGTTGGTCCAACAGCCAGAACGGAATCAAGCCGGACTCTTCACTCTTCTCAAACGTGACGCTCTTGATTTGGCATATCTCCGTATTAGGATCAGATGCAGCGTGCCTTCGTGTGCGAACCAAATCTAGTAGAGCCTCGGCTGCTTCGTCGGAGAGCACAGCGCCTGGCTTGAACGTTATTGTGACGACGTGAGGCCAGGCTTGCTGACGGCACCATTGGCTGAAGAAGTCTGGGCTGATTTGACTCCCGTTTAACATCTCGAATTCGACGGCGGTCAAGTTGGTAAGGTTGACGAGGCAGTCGAGGTCATCGGCACCGAGTGATAAAGCAAATTCGGGAAGGAGCATTAACGTAGTCACTGTGGCTGCAAAGCCTGCAATGGCGGAAGCCGAATAATCGCGATGGACTCGGTCAAGACGCAAGACTTCCAGGCTGGGAAGCTTCAAGAACCCCGACCACGAAGAGAAAAGGGCGTCACCCCAGCCGTAAAGTCCCATGTCCTTCAGCAGCGGAAAAGATAGTTCCCCGACAGGGCGCCACGAAAAGTCGCCATCGACGGGTTGTAACCTCGAACGTGTGAGGAACGGGCACGATTGTAGTATACCCCATAAGACCTTGGGAGGTAGCTCAACCATGAAAAGGCGGAGGTCGGTGATAGACGACATCACTGGGTGTGGTGTGGACCACACGATGTGGCATTTATCTGTGCGAAGCTATAGTCCGTACTTTGCACAAAAAATAAAATCGGTCAAAAAGTGCGATTTTCCAGAAAATATGACCCCGACCAGTCTTTGAGGGAACTCGTTCAAGCCTGAAGTCGGTCGGTCAAGCGTGCAAGCCGTGTGATCAAACACGACAGCTGTTTGATCAAACGCGCGACTCGTTTGATCAAGCCGCGGAGTGCTTTGATCAAAAGGTGAGAACTCTCATTCAGACTACAGACCTGAGACTCAAAGTGTTCCAACGGTCTTGAGGGGTGTCACAGACCTCCGAAGTGCGACTTCCGCATCCGGACCAGGTTCCGATTTACTTCCGAGCATCGTGCCGCCCTTCGGAAGGCGCCCGGAGCGACCCATCCGCTCGAGACGGCCGTCGGAAGCGCCCCAGAATGCCTTCCGGACGATTGATATGACATCCCTGGCGTTATCACTGCAAGGAAACTCATGTTGGCGACTTGACCGTGAGCGGGTGAGAGTTTGATCAAGCTGCTTTGAGTTTGATCAAACACGTCCGCGGCTTGATCAAACCCGTCGCGCGTTTGATCAAGCACCTGTCACGTTTGCACCAGTTGGTCGCAGGCTTGAACAACCTCCTTCACCAGCTTCACCGTCTGATCAAGGTCGATTTTTCGAGAAAAGCACTCTTTTTGATCGATTTTATTATTTGTGCAATGTACAGGGGATACGAAGCTGTCGAAGTCTAGGAGCAGAAGGCAGGTATGTTCGTTGCGAGACCGGTGTGATCATCTCTTCCGCGAATACGATGAGCTCCTCAAGAAGGGGTGTGGCACGTCGAAAAATCGCGAGGTTCTGAACTGTGGCTGCCGAGTTTGGAAGGTCGAAGTATACACTCCTCCAGCGGTGTGCCTCTATACCCACCACCGTTTGTACATTTAATAAATGAGGTCAAAAAGACGACTTTTGCCTAATTTCTGAGTGAGAAGAGAACAAGAAGTGAGGGGACCAAGACTGGACTTGACGCGACGACGCTTGCGCGCCTCACGATCAAGCTTGCTTCCGCGAAGATCAAACCTGCGCGCGTTTGATCAGACTTGCTCGCGTTTGATCAAACTTGCTCGAGCGAGGTTCAGTTTTGTTTTCAAGGCAATCAAGCTTGCGAGTACTGCACTCAGAGGATGTAGGTGCCATGGATCTAGACGGAAACAGATTTGCATCCGGAGGCTCGCATCTCGGAAGCCCCGAGCTGAGCGGATCGACGTATCCTGCCTGGTGCCGTGCCCTGGATGTGCTTGAAACTATATGATTATACCAACAATGGTATGGGATTGGATATATGTACTTACTTGAGGCTTGCAGCTGTTCTACAAGAAGACGTTTTGTCGTTACAAGGCGTTGTTTGGTCACGGAAATAACGCCCGATGCCGCCGAGGCATCCGAAATGGAGGCAAATCTGTTTCCGTCCAGATCCATGGCACCTACATCCTCTGAGTGCAGTACTCGCAAGCTTGATTGACTTGAAAACAAAACTGAACCTCGCTCGAGCAAGTTTGATCAAACGCGAGCAAGTCTGATCAAACGCGCGCAGGTTTGATCTTCGCGGAAGCAAGCTTGATCGTGAGGCGCGCAAGCTTCGTCGCGTCAAGCACAAGTCTGAGCACCTCACTTTTTGTTCTCTTCTCACTCGGAAATCGGGCAAAAGTTGTGTTTTTGATCTCATTTAATAAATGTACAAACGGAGGTAGATACCTCTATGCCGATTAACCGTATCACGTCCTTTAGCGACTGCGGCTCCGAGTACATCGGCCCCTCGTAAGACGCCAGATCAAATGTTACATCCAGAGGACTCGACTTGGAGTACGCGATGATGGTCTCGGCGTAGTGTTTCGCGGACTTGAAACGCGTCGCCGAGCCGAAAGCGAGATAGGATCCCCAGAGCGACGGCGAATCCAATGCGAGCTGGCGCCAGCGGCGCGAGACAGCACTAACACGAAACGGCATTAGTGCACGTTCTTCGTTGTAGTGCCGCAACCAAGTTGTGGCCATGTAGCGGCACTCGTCGTCCAGAATCGACGCGAGAGTAAAGAAGACAGCGCGAAGCAGTTCGTTGGGCAGGCTCGCGATGGCCTGCGGGTCGACCTCTCGTCGGATATCAGTAATCCTGGAAATAACTTCGCCCTGGTGCGACAGGAGAGCGTCCAGGTCCAGCGCCAGCGTGTCGACGGCGTGCTGAGCACCAGCCAGCGCACGCCGCGCGTTCGCAAGCTCGTCCTGCAGCGCAGTGGCGCGGCTGTGGATGATTTCGAGCTCCTTCTCGTGAAAGGCGATGCGCGAGGCCTTGATTTCCCGAAACGACGACATAGCGTAAGCGCTGAAACTGTGAAAGACAAAGGTTGGTCTTTCGGACTCCGAGTCTCGGCCCCAGGCTTTTGTCCCCGCCGTTTCCTCTATACGGCTTACGATCTATGGCATATCATTTCTTCCCTCGCATTTGAAATCACCGGCGAACCGCAAGCAGCGCTCAGAATATACTCCTCATTCCAGACGGTGACCGAGACAGCTGGCCGCTGTACGCAGCCTTACTGATTCTATCACGGCCAAAGGTAACGGTGTTATGATCAAGACATACAAGAATCGCAATTATGAGTCGAACAACTTTGATCAGACTGTGAACAGATAGAGGAAGGTTACAGGTGGTGCGGGGAAAGGAGAAGGTCCACCTGGTCCTTCAACCACCTTGGAATGGACGATGACCCGACTTCGACGCGAGTGAGTCTCTGCACGTCAGAGCTGGACTCGGATGTTCGAGTGCGGATCAGATTGAGAAACGCGTCGGCGGCAGTGTCAGACAGTGCGGTTAGGGAGAGCACAACCGTCGTCAGCCTCGGCCATGCTTGGACACGGCTCCAATGCTCGATAAACGTTACAGAGAGTCCCTCGCGGGCACAGCACAGGCAGAAGGTTATATCGGCCAGGTTGCGGAGCTGCGCAAGACAGTCCAGTTCCTCGCGGCCGAGGTTGTGTATGGACTGCATGTGTAAGGTAGTCACGGTCGAGGAGACAGCGGAGAGTAGGTCATGCAGTGGAATGATGTCGGATTTCCATAGTTTGAGGGTGGAGAGTCGCGGTAGAGTAAGCGACTGTGCCCACGAGGCCAGCAAATTGCCACCTTCGTTGCCACATTCGAGTTCCGATAAGGCAGCAAGACAGAGTCTCGTAGCCGGTCTCCAGGTAAGATCGCGTACGGTAATATCGAGGTCGAAAGATGTAAGCAATGGCGACGCATCGAGGATGTTCCAGACAGCATGTGCCGGCAGGATGATAGAAGTTAGAATCATTCTAGTCACCGCCAATTTCTCCTGGCGGGGGTAAGTCCAAAGGACGTGCGACTGGTCCGTCTGCATCATCCGAAGCTTTGGGCAATGAGGCAGATAAGCTGGAAAGCTGTCTCGCCACGTATTTGTTGAAAGCGCCTCGTCCGTCGCGGTGTTGACGACAAGCTCTTCCAGTAGTGGTGTTGCCTGTCGGAACATGTTCAGGGTCTGAGGAGTCGTGGCTATCACAGGAAGGAAGAGAAAGAAGCTCCTCCACCGCTGAGACTGTGATGCGATAACACCCAAAATTCTTTGGAGGGGTCTGCGTAGCGCTGTCCACGTTGCGTCGTCGAAATCACCCCAGTCGACGGAAACATCCAGGGGACCCGAGAGCGAACGGCATATGACTGTTCTGATGTAGTCCTCCGCAAGACCGCACTTTTCAGCACTATCTGGGTAGTGAGCGGGGGCAAGATACGACCCCCATAGGGACGGCGAATCCAGGGCTACTGCTCGCCAGCGGCGACAGACGGCGCTGACAATGAACGGTATCAAGGCACGGTGTGTACTATGTCTTCGAATAGTGGATCCTTCGCGAGTGTACAGCTCCTTGTCGATCACAGCCGCGAGCACGAAGAAAATCTCGCGAAGCAGCTCGAGCGGAAACGATGCCATGACCTGTGGGTCAAGTTCCGAGCGTAGCTCCCCGATTCTATCGAGGAGGTTGCTGCGCCGCGAACGTAATGCGACAAGATCCTGCGTCATGGTGTCGACGGCATGCTGCGCGCGCGCCAGTGCGATGCGCGCGTTGGTGAGCTCGCCATCGAGAGCCGAGTCGCGCCGTTCGATAACGGCGAGCTCCTCTAGATGAAATGCAATTCGCGACGCGTTGACCTCGCGGAAGGACGACATGGAGGTAAAGTAGGAGGAAGAGCCGACTCGCGCGGACTTCAAATTTGCGGAACCACCACTTGAGCAAGAATTCTTCAGGGCGCCAGATAGCTTCCGAGTCGTCCTGCACGCCTACGAGATGTCGTCGTTCCGCGCTATTAACACATCACGCATCACCTATCACGAACAAGAGCGCCAGTCCATCGACGACCGCCGCGCAGCCCTCCGTCCTGCACTTGCCGACGCCCAGGCTGCTCTCGCACGTGCCCTGCACACGTTTGATACCTTGACGCAGGATCTGCATGAACTGATCGAACGACATGCAGAGGTCAGCGTCAAGATCACGGAGCTGCGTCAGAACCTCGACCCTCAGGTCATGGCCACGTTCCCTTGCGAACTGCTTCACGCAATATTCTCGTCTCTTGCATCCGATGTCGACGCATGGACATCGTCTGACGACGTGGATTTTTTGGCCCATTACAACAAGGAACGTGCCACCTTCCCGTTCCGCCTTGCCGCCGTTTCTAAACGGTGGCGACGCGCTGTTACGGACTTACCCTCGCTTTGGGCGGGGTATCTCGCGCTCGGTCCTGTGACAACAGCAGAGCAGTGTAGCACCGTCCGACGCTACCTCGACGTTGTCGTTCAGCGCTCGCAGACTCGGCCTTTGAACATCCTTTTAGATTGGCGCGACACTCCGTGGAGCTCGTACCTCGTTCCCATTCTTCTCTCGGTCGGTGCTCAAGCGTACCGTTGGAGGAAGGCGACTTTCGTCCTCCCAGACGATGCTTCGACCTCCTGCTTACGCTATTCGACCCCGCTCCTCGAGGAACTCGCCGTCTATCAAAAGAATGCGATCGTACGTACAGGCCGGATTTCACCTGCCTTCCACCCCAAAGCTTCGCTCGGTGACTGTTAGTGGGTGTCAACTCTGTCCATGCCACCGTCGCTTGCAACGTATACTTTGAATCGCACACACCCGCGGTGCATTGTCGCGCTCTCTATCCCAAGCTAGCCAACGCCGGCAATAAGGCTCGCGCGCGTGATTAGATTACAGTTCTGGATGCTGCGTGATCGTACTTCGTCCAGTGCTGTATTGACAGCGTGGCCATACGCGGCGGCGAAGGCGTTGAGCAATGAGTTCTCTGCAGGCTCTGCAGTGAATGTGTCTTCGCGCTCAGACTCGTCGCGATTCTGAAGCTGCTCGCAGAGCTCCCTGCCCACTGAACGCGTCACAGCTCGTCTTGCAGGCAGCGTCACGACGGCGATGGCCAATGGCGAACAAGTCTCCCTACTGTGCGATGAACACCATGACATTGTAAGGCGCAAAGCATGCGCAAGCGGAGAGAGCTGCATGATCAACGGCGGCCGCGGGCTACATTGGATTCCGCGTTATGAACTTGATGAGTGCGAGGGAGAGAGCGTAGAGGAATGGGATGGACGCTGAGCGGGATCGGAGAGCCTGTCAGCCCGAGTATAAGTACAATGCACCACAGAGTACGAGCCTTACAGTACAATGATTAATGAACATGCCTGGGATGATGCGGTGAGAGTGTGGAGAGATTGGGAGCAAGGGGAACACGCAGCGTAGCAGACAGTCAAAGCAAGAAAGCACCGAGGAAATGGAGATATGGAGCGAGTTGATATCTAGGGTTACGCTTTGCCGAAGAACTTGGTAATCTTCGCCGTACCCTTGTCCGCGCCTGAGAGCTAAGCACGTCGTATGAGTATGGGTACCGCGCGAAGAAGAAACTAGCGTACACTTTTCTTCTGCGGCGAGGTGCCCTGCTTGAGCTTCTTCTTCGCCGTGGGCGTCGGGCTGCCTTCGCGTTCCGAGCGTTTACGCTTGCTGGACGCAGGTGTGTTTGGGGAGGGAGTGGTAGGGGAAGAGTCGAGGATCTCGATGACGGATGGCGACGGGGAGGAGAGAATCTCTATGACTTGTTCGTGTGTCGGCTCGGGGTCGTCGGTGTTGCGCGAGGTGAGGACGTCGCCGTCTTTCAGCTTAGAGGCTGACGCAGTCGGTGTCGCAGTGGAAGAGGACGACTTGGCCTTTGTCTGGCGTGAAAACATGGCCTGGATGCCGTCCTTGCGCTCGGAGATAGGTAGGACGTAAGACGGCGAGTCCGTGCCGACCTTACCGACCTCTGGAGGGACCTCGTAGCTGTTACCCGTGTCAGACACGCACGATGGGCGGCAGGATATGACGCACCAGTTGAGCGCCGGACCTGCGTAGGGCTTGACGAGCGCGACAACGTCCTGTGTCCAACCGTCCTTGAGGTCGAGCCAGCGGTCGATGTCAGCCTCGTCTGTGAGAATGAGAGGCATGCGGTCGTGCAGCCATCCGAGCTGCTTGTTGGCTTCGACGGTGACGATGGCAAAAGTCCAGAGGTCCTTGCCCTCCTCGCCCTCGTGCTCGGGCTGGAGCTTGACATGGTCCCAGAGGCCCGCGAGGAGCAGCATCCGTCCCTCCTCCTTGTGCTTCACGAAATGGGGCCTCTTGGGATCGCCCGGCTTCTTTGAGGCGAGCCATTCGAAGTAGCCGTCTGCGGGGACGATGCAGCGCTTGTACTTCTTGAGGGACGCCCAAAGCCCTGTGGGAACCTCGAGCAGGTTCTCGCCGCGGGCGTTGATAGTCTTGAGCTCCGAGGAGGGCGCGTCGAAGCGTGTCCAGTGTGGGACGACGCCCCAGCGCATGGTCTGCATCACGACGCGGGATTGGTCGCTGTTCTCGGCCTCATCGCGCTGTCTCCGGATAACGGGCGCGTAGGAGCGAGGTGCGATGTTGTTCCTGGGATGGAAGTTGTCCCTGTCTATCCATTCGTCTGGCTGAACCACTCTCTGGTACTGAGCAAATGGGACAAAGTTGCCCCGACCGA
Organism: Exidia glandulosa HHB12029; assembly: GCA_001632375.1. NCBI lineage: Eukaryota > Fungi > Basidiomycota > Agaricomycetes > Auriculariales > Exidiaceae > Exidia > Exidia glandulosa. The sequence continues at coordinate 8,486 of KV426705.1, read as the reverse complement.
GCGCGAACCGGCCGCACATGAGGAGAACGGGTTTCGAGCTCCGATAGGACGCCTTTCTCGGCTCGCCACCTTCCATCCGCTCGAGCAGCGCGTCGTAGCTGTCTCGTCGCCGTCTGTCACAGCGTCCAGGAAGGTCTGCTCGCCGTCTGCTCCGTCCAACGCGCCGAGATGGAGAACGTAGTCATCCAGCAGATAATCTCGTCCTGCGTACATAGAACTCTCCACGCCAACCACTTCTCCCGCTCCTCATCCCAGGCTTCCCTCGTGCTCTCAGATCTGCTTTCCCGCTATCTCGCAATCCTCACTCAGACTTGCGCCCGCTATGCTGAGCATTCCGGTCGCACAAACATCAACGCTCTCGACGCCGTAAAGGCTATGGGCGAGCTCGGCCTCGAACTCGACGAGCTAAAGGAGTACGCGGATACGGAAGGCCGCGAGACTCGGAGATACGCAGAGCAGACCGCAAGAAGGCTCGACGAGCTGCTGGAGCTCAAGAGTGCGTTTGGTTCTACTGTCCGTATCACTGCTGACGCCTATCCAGATTTCCTACGCGAAGGGCGACCACAGGAACGCGAACCAGCGCGCATCATCCGCTACTTGCCCATTCCTCCAGGTGGTCTTCCACCCGTCGAGGACGATGACGAAACGGATCGGATGGACGTCGACGACCAACCAGACGTTGTCGAGCCGCTCTCGCCTGTATCCAACTCGCCCTCCGGGTCGCCATCACGCAAGCGCCGTCGCGAGCACGATAACGACGAGGACGACGATCTGCCCGACAAACGGATCCGTCTTGCGGCCTGGGACGCGCCCGACCATATCCCCTCCTTCCTTCCACCGCTCCCTCAAGCAAAGCTGCCCACGCCACCCGCAACGGATGGCGAAGACAACAGGGAGCCGGAACCTTCGTCTTCCTCGGCGGTACCGGTCGCAGGATCGTCTTCATCGGCCGCGCTCGTCCCGGTCCCGCCAAAAGACAAGGACAAAGAGAAGGAGAAGCGTCCCACGCCCGCACCTGTGCCCGACGCCACAGCTTCTACAGGGCCGGCACTCGCGCTCGCCTCCTCATCGTCCTCCACCGCCGACTACCGTTCCTCCATCCCGTACGAACAATCCTCTCTCGCCTCCGTCCCCGAATGGCACCTCCCGCCTCCACCGCCCTCCGTGCCCGTCCCGCAGCACCGCCAAACCCAAACGCGCGAGATGCACCGCTCGCTCCTCGAGGCGTACCTCCACCTCCTTAAAGAGCGCGGTATCGACAACCGGAGCGCTACCACGCCCGCGCGCCATCGACTTACGCTCGCGATGACCGGTCTTATTGTGGACCATACGAGGACCGAGACGATCTTCTCGTTGCAGCCCAATGAGCCGCGGGTGAGCAGCCAGCCGCCGTCGGGCGTGAAGCCTTTGGTGGCAGGCGGTGGGAGGGTGAGTCATCCGCCGACGATGAGTCGGGGTGCGATCCCTGGTATGGGCGTTGGTGTCGGTGAGGGCGTCGGGTTGTTGAGTCTTCTTGCTGGAAGAAATGTCTCGGTGCGTTATCGTTTTGGTCCTCTCTGTGGGTCGTGCTGAACACAATTCCGTGTACAGTCCTCGATTCTCGACCGCGTCTCGCGCATGGCACCGCCACCCGCGCAGATTCGCGCAAACGGCGCGCTCGCGGTGTATGGTGCCGGTACGCCCGCGCCGTGGAACCCGACGCCAGACCAGGCACAGGACGACGCGAAGGCCGGTCGCGAGCCTGCTCTCACGCCCGCGGAGCTGTACGCGACGTGGCCTATTGACTCGAAGGACTTCCGTGTCGCGACGCTTAAGAAGAAGCGGTAGTGCCATTCTGTCTTACAGGTGCTTATTTGTTTTCTGCTGTGAATCGTTGAATGTATCTTCCGTTGTATTGAGTCCGAGCGCAATGTCCAGCCTGCGAACCTGAATCTCGCGGGGTCCTGCAGTAAGTAGGTCAGCATGCAAACTCCTTCTCTCGGCGAATGCGTGGTCTGACCGCCCGGTGTAATAGTCCGACATACTGCACGGCAAAGTCCATGGACTCCATGGACTCCACGGACCCGACGGACTATGCATAGTAGCGCGATGCATGCGGCACAATGGATACCCGCTACCGGTGCTACTGCATCGTCGTGTTCCCCCATGCATGAACACAATCCGTACTATGCATGACCTCATTATAGGAGCGCATACCACCGCATGCATACCAGCAGTCGTCTCATGCATAGCACCGGTAACTGTTAATGCATTACATCCTTTTCGAGACAGTGCAGTGGCATGTATATGTCACGCTGCGAACATGCATTGAGCGATTATCCTGGTAATTTATCCACCTATCCATTACCAGGCAGCATGCACGCATAACCTCGGCTGCAGCAATCCATACTCTCAACATTAGCGGCCACAAGTCACAAACAGTAGCTATACTCCGACTCTTCTCGAAGTCCACCTCTCATGGCGACACCGATGACAAACGAGCAAACCCTGGCTGGAGAGGCATTCCTCAACTCTCTACTGTAAACCAAAAATTTACTACCGCCTCCTTGCCCCCGTTACACCCAAAATACATTACCGCTGGGTCAGAGTGACCGTTACTTTCGTTACCGCGGTATTACAAAATCTGGTTCCAAGAGCGCTCTCCGCCCGTTTGAGATCGCCTTGAGGCTACTGTGTCATTTCGACCGTAGGCTCGGGCGCTTAATTTGCTCCCGAGCCAACAGGTCTCCGGCGTGGCTCGCTGGCCAGCGTTAGGCGTTACGACCCTCCTTAAAAGGAAATTTTGATGGCTGAGGACCACGCAGAGCCAAAATGGGCCATAAGCGCCGGTGCGTGGCCCTTCCGTTATGCGTTACGCGACCCGTATAGGCTCGGCTCGACGGCCCGCGTTATGCGTTAGCCGAGCCTACGGTCGAAATGACACAGTATCAAGCAAGCCAGGCAACTCTGCATTACACACTCCGGGCATTATATCGAGCGTATTGCCGCACAGCGGGCAAAAATCTTGTTATATGTGGCCTTAGCCACCGTTTCTTAGCGTTATGCTCACTACCGCGGGAGGTCCGTTATGCGTTACAAATCACATATATTACCGCGCCCGGAGGGCCCCGTTACGCGTTACGCGGTAATACATATTTGGTTTACAGTACAGTACAAACTCGCCGTCGTAATCCACTTGTGGATTCTGTCCATCACGGCCCCCAGCTTACTCGACGGCCTTGCCGAACCGCTCGTCCCCGTACACGTCTGGTCTTCACAGCCCAGCGCCATCCCATCCTCGTCTTGGACATAACAGTCCGTAATCCACTTGTATTCGTCTCAGATTCTAGCTCAACTGCTCTGCAGCTAGTAATTTGACTTTGGTATCGCTCTGTAACCCCAAAGTCTGTTGTCGCACACTGTGTCCTGTAAGAACATCGGTTGTCAGTACCGACTCAACCCTTCACCACGCTCCCAACCTTGACCTCATCATTGCATACAAGTCAGTGGGAGCGTTGGATGAAGTACTGACACTAGTTGGACAGTTAGCAAGTACTGGGTGCGTCGTCTGCGTCTGGGTTTCGTGCACCGCGTTAGCTAATGCTCCTTCGTTCCGCCACTCACGCAATTGGATGCATCTTCTCGGACCACGAGCCAGTGACCATCATCAACTATTGTACGTGTCTGGCCCTGTACCGTACGGACTCAGTGCTTGTCAGCGCACACGCGAGCGCGGCATGGATTACAGTCTGGGACAACCATGAAGTTGCAAACAATGGCTGGAAGGCGGGCACAAGTGACAGCAGCAGCTCGGTCGCGATGGGTGGGTGTGCGTTCTCGCCCAGTTCAACATATGTGCCTTTGGTGTGCTCCTTCGGCGCTGACACGGCTTGTAGATGCTTCACAGATCGCAAGAACACTGCTGTACGCACATACCACAGATGGATGCCTGTACACATACGTTGTCCCGCTTTCACTCTTACTAATGTGCACCTGTGCTCTTTAGATTCATCAAGTTGCAGCAGACGACAAGCTCAGGATCGGGCACAACTTCAGGATCAGGAAGTTGCTGGTGCACACCCTCTGTCCGACTTGCTGGCTCATGCTGATATACACACGTAGGACTTAACAAATGCTTGACACTCATGTGCTCTCACACAATCCCTATCCTTTGCCTTTCGCTGCCTTTCGCTATCGCGATGTGCTGGCAACTACGACCGCGACGTTACCAATGACAAGTGGAACCCTGTGCATCCGTTAGCTGTTGCCTTGACCTCTGCCTTGCCCTGAACTGACGCCGCACAGTCATTGCGACACGCGCCGGCCCACCGCAGTGCTCTTTCATGGGTCTGAATTAGGAACAATGTGCGCTTTACATGGCAGTATTCGTTTAATAGCTGACACGTGTGCAGGGTTCTTTGACCGCTTGATGAAGAGCAAGCAGCGCGGCGCGGTGTGGCATATCGTTGGGTATTTTTTGTGCATGCCATCACTTACCTGTTCTTAGACAGCAAGATGTCTTCTTGATGCTGCTCGTGGGTACCTTGTGTGCGTCGTGTTCACTGTCTGGCCATCACCGTCATGCTGATCCTGTCCACTGTTGCAGTCAACCTTGTACGTTGCCTGTCATCTATTTGCTCCAGCGCTGTCCTAATGGCACATGCAGAACACCTGGGATGGCTACAAGCAGGAACAGACAGTGTATCCTCGATCATATCCACGACAGTGCAATGTATGTAGCATGAATGTTGGACCGGTTGCGTAGAACAAGTTGCGCGTCCCACATCAACTGTCAAGCACTGAGCCCGATAGCAAGTAACGAAGTGATGGGTGGAGTAGATGACAATGTGGATGTGGTTGCCGTACACGAGAGTAGTCGATTCGTGCGCATCGTGAGCGTCTTGTGGGCGACGAGGGTGAAAGCAAGAGCGTTGAGAGCAGAGAGTGTGAGTGTGTAAACAGGATGCCTGGTAAGAGTTGCAGAATAAGCAGATGCACAAGCAGTGGTCATTGGAAAGTAGATAAAGGGATTACACGATTACAGCGCATACACAGTACAGGTTTTACGGCCTCCCCAATTGAACACCACCACGCTATGTGAATGTCCAGTGCTATGGTGCGCGTTCGCCCACACCAATAGTGTCTTGCTCAGGCGAAGTCGCTTGTGGAGCTTTGCAGTGTGCGACACTTTGCAGAGTAAGTTCTCCAAAAACGCGGTGCCGAAGCAGAAGAACTCCTTCTGCTTGCTGTCCAGCGATCCATCCAGGTGGTTGTACATCATCTGGACAGTGTGTATGATGTCGTTGACTGATGTCAGGGGTCCAAACCTGAGTAGAATAAGACTCCTGTAGGCGCCGAGGTTGCGATGCGCCAATATGCACTGTCCAATTTCGTCGTTGTCGCCGGAATGCACATCTTACGTGCAGCGAGGTGGTTGCACAGATGCAGTGCCCCGAGATTGTCCGACTTGATGCCCCAGCTTTGAATATGGCAAAGCATCTCAGTCCACGTCACCTGCGTCTTGGGGCTCGGATCATCCTTAAAAAATGTTGCCAGCCACGCTTCGAGCTCCAGACCCCAGATGTCGCTGATGGCCTGACCGTCGCGGAAAGAAAGGTCTTTGCATGCTGTGCCGTACATGCACATATTCTCCATCAGGACAAAAGTCGAGTGGCGACGGAGGTACGAAGGTGTGTAGATGCCTTTCTTGGGGAGCTTGCCGACCACTGCAAGGTTGTTCTGGTGCTTACGGTCGTTGTAGAGCTTGAACATCACCACCCTGTCCTGCAGGTCTTCCTGCTTCCACTCCTTGAAGAACTTCTCGGTGACCATGCTCTGGCCCGTGCAATTGGGAGGACAATGCCCATGAAGTACGGCGCTTGGTGAATGTTGTCCGAGGTGAAGAAATTGCAGAAAATGTCTGTTACGCTCCAGAAAGCGATGACGGGGTTCATCTGGTCGCTCGTGAACTGCGTACCCGCGCCGATGTCACTCCTGGGGTTGCGGCTGGTGTAGAAGCACTCTGCTGCCTTGTTGCTGCTCGCGAGGGCTGGGGCATCTGCAGTCTCAAGCTTCCGCTTGTGTCTCTTGTATGCAAGGCTTAGCATGTGCGAGACGGGCTTGAGTGTGGACTCGTCTGGGAGAGAGGTCAAGTCCTCGGGCCTTGCACCTGGGTGCACTGGCAACCCTTTCTTCAGTGTCGCACACTTTGTTCTTGGTCGATCTACTTGCGATGCATCTGGTGCAGATGAACGTGTGGGCGGTGGTGCAAACTGAGACTGCAAGTCTGTGGTGTCCGGTTTGAGTCTGCCCTGTGCGACCTCGTCGACATGGAATAGCAAATGGTGTGACTTGACTCATCGACAAAAGCAAGTGCGCATTGCACCGCAGTGCCTGGAGCTTTTCGGATGCCCAGACAGCTTTGGTTCCAGCAGTGGTTGCGAGGGTCTCCAGCATCCATGGCCAGCCTCACGCGATGACATGCACAATGAGAGTACCGAGCGAGTCAGACCTGGACTTGTAGCCAATGTTGAAGTTGTCCATGACTTTGCGCAGGCCCCTGGCCAAGACCAAGTTGAAAAGAGCTTGAACAAAGGCTTTGATGAGTGTGTCGTACAGTCGGAGCCCACTTCCACCGCTGAAGGTCAAGTTGTATTTGTGCTTCCGAGACGACACAGAGATGGACAGTTTGCCTTTTGCCACAACAGCTGGAATGAAAGCCTCAAAAGTGCACCGAATGCTGGTGGCCAGTGGGGTACCCAGCGCTGTTGCACTAGCACGGTCAGCCTCAACTGGACCGTCCAAGAGCCCACCCCAAACTCCATCGTCCCGTTCGTCCTCGTCGTCGCTTGCATTGGTGTCGCTCAACACATAATCACTGTTGTCGCTATCGTCGGCATCGTCATCGTCTGCCATTGCCAGCGGGATGGCAAACTCGTCTTCTATTTTGACGGGTCCCAAGACCTCATCGTGGTCTGGCGCTGTTCGTACCACCTTTCGCTAAATCCGTTGTGGGTGCATAGGTTCTATAGCGATCCAGTGATTAGTACGTGCTCAGCTCCGGAGCATTGATTGCGTACCTAGGTCTGGATCTGGCAGCACATCGAGGACCTCTATCTCCTGTTGCAGCACCTGCTTCCTCCGTTTGGACTTAGCTGGAGCTGTTCCCCCATCTGTTGGCTCTGCTGCATTGCGAGCCTTCGCGTAGTCCGAGATAGCAGAGTACACGCCGCGGGCAATGGAGTCAATCCAAGGTATGTCGAGATACATGGGCTTTCCTCCCAACATGACGGGTGCAAAGATGAAGTCTGTGAGAGCTGGGCCATTGTAGAGTAACCAGTGCTTGAGGTTGACGAACATGCGGCAGATACCAACATTTGAGTACAACTTGAGCAGGTCAGCGAGGTGCTTCACCGCTTCCAGCTTCAGGTACTCCTTTGCACAGTCTATTGCGATATGAAGCGAGTAGACTGTGTGGTGCTGTGCGCCGATTGTTGTATACCGTGCCGAAGCACGCTCGTTTTTACCGATGAGTGTAACGAGGTCATGTATCCGCTTTGAGGCCGGCGTCAACGAGTACAGTGCACGACAACCCTCCGAGATCTGCGCTGTGAGCACATCCCAGTCTTGAGTCAGCAGTGCATCACCGAGTTGCATCTCCAGGTTTACATACAACCTTTTGCCGCTTTACGAGTGGCAGCTGTTGAATAGTCATGGGTACATGCTTTTCTCACAAGATATAGATAGGGCATACCTGTTCATCCAGACTTTCTCCGTGTGGATGCTTCCCTGTAGGTGTGCTTGTGGTCTTGAAAGGCACATACTCAGCACAAATGAGGGGAAACTAATAAACTGGGCAGCCAACAGGGCACACCTGCACATGTGTGATCTCTTCGCATTCGGCTGTCATTGTTGCAGCAAAATCCTTTGTTGAGTATCAGCTCGGCGTGCCCTCTCAGTGGACAGGACATACCTCGTCAATGTTCGCATCACCATCTAGCTCGTCCACTTCTCCCTCACCCTCATCGGGTCTGTCATAAGGCTAGGTTGGGCCTCGGCCGAGCACAGCTTCTTTGGAGCAGCTATCGGATGGCCGCAGAACCTGTGCATTCATGGCACATCTGGCGTCTAGTAGCAGTGCCACTCACGAGGAGACTGATGGTGAGCGAGCCAACCGACTGGAGCAGGAGCTTCGGTACACCGAAGAGACCCTCCAGCTGGTGAACAGCATGTTCCGCCTACCGCTCCACGGCTGCAGATACTACTGTATCTTTCGCCTCCTGGTTAAAGGCCTACGATGTCTTTGGCCATGCGCACACACTGAGCACATTGTCGCACCTGCTCTCTCCTTCTACCGGTTCAACCTCGGCGCTCCGAATGCTCCCAATGTCTATGTCCCGTACTGTTGCCGGCTCATCCACATGCACACACTGCCCTTGCAGATGAGTACCCTCAATTGGACTCATCCATTCGATGCACTGCCATGGTTGTCAGAACGGGCACTTACC
>KV426704.1:0-16514 GCA_001632375.1 Exidia glandulosa HHB12029 | reverse complement strand
TCGCGCGCTTATTAAGTGACAACAGATCCTCGCCGTGACAGGGTCCGTGACTGGTGCATGATGGTAAAAGGCAAGGGTGTCGCGCTCAATTCGGGCTCAGACCGACCGCAATAGTCATACCTATCTAATCCTAGGCAGATTTAACTCATGTAATAATGTAAATAATGCAAAAATGAGCTATATGAGCTGGAAGAATAGAGTTTAGCGATGCGCAGTTCGGGTAAGTCCAAACGCCCGCTGTCACCTACCGTTAAATTCGTTGTAATCGTCATATGTTGAACTCGTAACGGGATGTATAAGCGCCTTGTCACTGTCAGCAGCACCGTAATGGACCGTGAGTCGTCGTGAACAGTATACTAACAAAAGCCCTAACTGCTGACAAAGCTCAGATGCCCAAATAAGGCATCTGGACTTCCACATTCGACGCCCAAACTTAGACGACTGCAAACTAGACGTAAGCACGGTTTTCGCCTGCGTAATCCCCGTTAGCAATCGCGTTCCTTCTTAGGCGTAACTCTGAACTCAGAGCCGAACATCACGTGCACGAGCGCTTGCATTTACACGCGGCATCGATGCGTTCACAACACGTGCCGCGCCTTCAGGCTTCCGCACCTCTTGCGTTCCGCCACCACTCACCATGGCAGAGGAGTCTCATAGCTCTCTTGGACTCTCCATCAACCTGGGCGATGCCCAGACACCTATCCACGACGCTGAACTTCCATCTCGGCCACCGTCCACCGCGCCAACGATGGTGGAAACGTCGACGGGCGCAGCAGACGTCGAATTCGATATCGCACTCAGCATTCCACTTCTTGACGACTCCGACGAGGATCCGGCATGGTACGCAGAACCATATGAAGACGGGGATGAAGAGCGTCGGCCGGACGACAGTGCGACTGCTGGACCGACTGGAGCAGCCGCTCTGGAAGCTTATTCGCCTGTTTCATCGCATATTACGGCTCCTCCCCCAACGCCTGCGGTGGCCCTTCACCCGGCTCGTGGCATCGGTACTCGCGGCGTCAACACGCGCGCGCTTGCGGGCGTTGTTTTCTCTGAGATGTCAAAGAAGGTGATTGCGGTCGATGTAGTTGCCCGTGGTACGTCGTGCTCAAGACGGTCATTGTCGAACACTACCACTGACTGTCTTGTGCAGACGAGTGGAGAAAGGTAGTACTGTCTCACTCCGTCGATGGCGATGTGCTGACTCGGACTTTTCAGACTTGCAATGTGACATTGGAGGACCGCAGTGAAATAACGATGCTGGTCTACAATCCAGCAATGCCGAAGACCGTCGTTGAATCTGAGGTGAGAGGTGACGGTTACCATGAGATTTCTAACTTAGCGCAATCGGTGAAGGTTGCGACAATCAGCTTTATCTCCTCGAAAACAACAATCCCCGCACCTCGAGTTCTGCACTACAGCCCGTACAACAGCCGTACACTCGGACCGTACGCAATTCTAGAAAAGGTGAGGAGAAATTAAGAAGTCGATGCCGGCATCACCGCTTATCCTGCGAATAGGTGAAAGGTGTCCGCCTCGACCTCGTGTTCGAACAGCTCCCGCCATTCGAGCAAGAGCTGGTGGTCGTCCAATTCGCCCGTTGGATGGTCGAGCTCGACAGCCTTCCGCTCTCAGCGATTGGAAGCCTGTTCCCTTCCGACTCCGCTGCGCCGAAAGTCGGACAGCTGCTGCACTTGCCGTTCTATGCTTCGGGTCGTGCGACGCTCCCAATCGACCGCGGGCCTTTTGCATCTTCTCGCGACTACTTCCTCGCGTGCGCGCAGAGAGAGATCGACAGTTCGAGGGCGCTGTTTACGCAGGGAGAGACGTCCGTAGATTACCAACGACAAGTCGAAGACGGCAGGATGCAAGCGGAGCGTGCAGCAGCGCTGGTGATGAACATCGTAGAGCGGTGTGACGAACTGGAAGAAGACGACGTCGAGATGGATCGGTTCGCGCTGGACATACACACTCTCCCCATGAAAAGCTTCATAGTAGACCCGAGTGACCCGACCAGAATCGTGCGCTTCCACGTCCGTTCTGGAGCGTCGAGGGACTGATTGCGTGCAGGTCGCAATCACCGACTGGCACAAGGTATCGGCGCGCCCGCTATGGCGCCGCGCGCAGGTGCCGGGATGGATAGCCGCCAGCGCGATGTATACGTCCAGTAGCTTCGACAGCGATCTCGACAAGGAGCGCCTTGAACGAGTCTTTCGCGCTGCCGTTCGCGCCGACGCAGGTGCAGAGTCCCCATTCGCTCGTGCCCTCGAAAGCACGGGTGATACGCGACACGCATTGGATGATGCCTGTGACTTCGACGCAGTCACTGACGGATTCCTCTTGCTCCCGACATTAGAGAGCATGTGCGTAGACGAGTTCGTAGCATTCTCCGAGTTTGCTGACCATATTGTCAGAGCGGCGACTTTGCCGGGCAACGAGGATGTCGACGCCTTGGCAGCTCTATTAGACCCGAGCACGTTGTCCGGTCGCGCGGCGAGGATCAACATCGTCACGCAAGGAATGGGCACTTTGGCGTTGGTTGCTCCGAACCGCGAACCCAGTCCAATTGTCGGTAACCCGATGAGACCTTATCTTGTGTCCGTGAAGTCCATGTAGTCCTGCACAAGCGCGTGAAGCACTTTGTCGATGATAGACAAGTTTACGAACATGGTCGGAGGAGTCAAAGGGGCGAACTTCGTTTTGACAGTCCGCTCTGCGCATCTTGTTCTCCACCCCGATCCTCTCATTTCCAAACTGTCAAACAGCATCCTCACTCGAACTCGCTAGGATAATGCTGGGGCTACTTCAGCGGAACGCCCAGAATGAAGAGGACTTGAGCCGCCGCATTGCGATTGTTCTATTTCCTCAAAGGTCAGCATCAACATAATCAATCAGAGCACCGCCGTACTATGTTCGGCTCTTATATTTACGACTTCGATGTCTTACAATCCCGGTGTAAGTCGCGGCGCTATATATACACGAGGGTCTTCGCTTCATCACAGCCGCACGCATCTCTTCCACCGATTGACGAATCCGGGCTGCTGCTATATCTCATCCGCGCTTCGCCGTGAACAAATGGGGAAGTGCGGGCCACAAGGAATGCCTTCTGTTCCACGGGCGCTCTCATGCGCGACGACTACATATCCGGCATGTTCGGGACTGGATTCTTGGACCGCTTCACATGGACCCACAGACGGACGATGCTCACTCAGACTGGACTGAGGTATCGTACAAGAAACCTCGTTTCAATCGTGACAGACGAAAAGGCGGGCGCAATAATGTGTCGACGAGGAGCCCTCCTGCAAAGAAAGGGTTTTTGGACGCTTCATCCGCACGTCCAGCCCGACCTGGTGAGCATATAAGACTCTGCTCTGCTTGATTCTAAGTGTTACATACAGGACTCCCCGCTGCAGACGCAGGAAGCTCCAATACACAGCAACCGCGTGCATTCGTATCGGCGGAATGGCCGAAGCCTGGAGAATCGCGCGTACAGAGCAAAGCGGGTGTCGCTGCTCGAGAAGTGCATCCCCTTGCTACCGTTGCTGCCGGCAAGGTAAACGTGAGCACGCGTGGGCCTGCAACATCTGGAGCCGCTGGCAACGGTCAGCCCGTTCCGACACCGCAGCGCAAAGGAGAGACAGCAAACGAGAGTGCCAGCATCTCGAACCACCCGTCTGGGATAGCATTGCCGGCGTCTCAGCACCATACCAGTACACACTCGGTAGCCCGGGGCCCACCGGCTCCAGCTCTTACAGCGGGTCAATCCCTCTCCGCGCCCTCGATACCTGCTCCGACCGCGCCTAGTCTTCTATTTTCTCCTGCGCCGTCGCATCCTGCTATAGTCGACACTTCACAGGCTAGACCACTTACTTCGGTTCTTGGAGACGCGCCGCCTACGCGCCGTTCGGGATGGGAACAGACTGCTTCACAGAGCCTCGAGCTCACTCCGTCTTCAGAATCGTCGACTCCCGGTCTTCTTCTGTCTCCTCCGGCAACGCCCCGTCTCTTGAAGACGCACAAAGCGTCATTCTTCAGACGACGGGCTTCCAGCGCCTCTTCATCCCTCTCAACCAACGACAGCAAGGAAACAACGCTGAGCGTTGACGATCGGACCGTTATAGACGCGGACGAGAGCGACGGACGCGTGGCAGCTGTCGTGCGCTACATGCACTTCGGCACGATTGCACGCTCAGCTGATCGAAGTCCGGACAAGGCGTGCATCCTCGTCTTCGAGTTTACATTCTCGCCATTGCCCGGCGAACGCTTCGACGGCGCGACTGTTACGATATATTTCCAAAGCCTCGACTCCCAGCTTGCAGGTCGCAACGTGGTGGTAGAGGCGGTCGAGCCTCACAAGCTGGTGCGAGACGACGAAGTTCAGACAACGGTGCACAGGTTGGCTTTCGGCAGCGCCACGATCGGTGCCCAACTGCCGGGAGGCGTGTCGACGGAGGCAGTCAAACTCCAGAAGAGCAAGGAGTCAAGCTTCGTCAAGCTTGACTGGAAGACGGCGCGAGGAAACGGTGTTGGCACGCGAAAAGCGAAGTTTGTCTATGAACAAAACAAGGCGGACAAGTCCGGCATCGAGACATCGTCATATGCTGCAGTCGTTCTCTCGTGCCCTGGAGGCCCATTTGAGTTGGATATGAGCATGGAGATTACGTGCCCGGGGTTTCTGACACCGAATCGCTTATCCCACCATGGTAAGATGTGCGTAGGGACGCAGGCGAGCATTGGTCAGATGCCAGCAGATGTACCGTTTCATTTAGATACGGATGCCATTGGCTTTATGCTTTAAGACACTTGACTTGACGTTCCTTCCTCAGGCTTGCATGGCGGTAATGATTTCAGTGTCTCAGCCCTCGCGGTTTTCTATCTTGTTCATACTGAACGACGGGTATACTGGCCGAGTACACAGTGGCTGGCACTCATGCGATTGCCAAAGCAATTCTCCCTTCTTGTTGTACAGTTATCTCGCTCAGGGTTCTGCTGGGGCCTTTGACGTCCAAAATTATACCCGACAACATTACTCGTCCCACAATGCTTCGAGGGATAGGAGTTGCTCAACCTATTTGAGCCGTTTAAAGGGCTGAGACGCCTAGACAGCAAACCCGTACTGTGCGGTACGTTCGATGTAGAAGTACGTTCAGCGAGTCGCTCAGGTGCGGCTCCGGCTCGCCGCAGAGCTTGTGCACAACTACTAAGCACCGTTCCCGCGTGTGAATGGTGTGTACCTGGCTGGTCGACCTCGCTGGCCAACGCGTGGAGGAAGGTGTTCTCTTCGTGATCTAAGGGCTCATGATCAACCGCGGTAACGCCGCCGTCATGGCAAACGTATCGTAGGATCTAGTAGGATGTCTAAGTAAAAGGGCCTACTGCACTGTGGCCATAGTGTGAGCCAAGAATTTTTGAGTGTCCAGGATGTTGAGCCTGTTTGTGTGAAATTTAAAAGAAGCATGGACGAGATCAATGGCTGCGGTGAGGCAATGACGTTGAGCAAAACAGTGGTAAAGTCTGCGAAACTCTCCTACTTTGACCGAGGCGACATGTCCTGGCAGCAGCCGCAACAACAGCAGCTGGCTGGCGGGCAGCGACCCATGTCATATGCTGACGGAAGCTACAACGCGCATCCGGTCGGTGCGAATCCAGAACGCCAACAACCGCACTCGCGATCCAAGTCGCTGCTCTCCTCCTTTCGCTCCAACAATTCCGCCCCTAAGCCAGGCCCGCAGACCTACAACGGGCGGCCGTCTATATCCTCGCTCAACTCGGTGCCCGAGGACGGCGTGATGGCGCACCAGCAGCAAGCCGGGCAGCAGCCCCAGGGCCAGCCGTCGCGCCAGCCGCAGCGCCAGGGGTCTCTAAAGCAGATCGAGCCTATGCAGGCTCAGCAGCTGCACCCAGAAATCCGCTCTGTGGTCTCGCTCGTCACCGCGCACGCGCACAAAGTCTATTTCTCTGGCCCGCTCATCGAGCGCAAGGAGCGGCTCACGGACGGCTCGCGCAACCACAAGGACGAGATCTGGCTCGACGTCTGGGCGCAGCTGGGCGGGACGACGCTCTCGATCTGGGACATGCGCGCCATCGAGGAGGCGTCCAAGGAGGGGCGCGAGGTCCCGCCGACGTACATCAACATCCAGGACGCGTTCGTCCAGGTCGTGGGCTCCGTCACCGTCCCGCCCACAGACGGCCACCCCTCGAAACGCTACACGGACGTGCTCACTCTAAACACCGCCGGCTCGAACCTGTTTCTGTTCTCGTGTCCCGACACGGCCTCGCTCGTTTCCTGGGCGTCCGCGCTGCGTCTCGCCGCGTGGGAGAAGTCGCGCCTCGAGGAGATATACACCGCCCACCTCCTGCGCATGAGCCTGTCCGAGAACGGCCAGTGGAAGGACCCGCGTCCGACCCTCGTCAAGGGCCGCCTCGAGGGCTGGGCTAAAGTCCGCGTCGCGGGCCAGGTCGACTGGAAGCGGCTCTGGATGGTCGTCTCCGCGGGCTACACGGGCGACGCGAACAGACCGTCGTCCCCCACGCCGCCGTCGAAGAAGAATCGCGTCTCGGCGCTGTTCAACCGCAGCTCGTCGCCGACACCGAGCACGGCAGAGAGCTTGCGGCCGAACGTCGCGTTTTTCGCGGGTCCCAAGGGCAAGGAGCGCAAGATGCAGGTCATATCGATGGGCGCCGTCAGCCAGGCGTTCGCGGTGTACCCTGAGCGTCCGGAGATGATTCCTCACAGCACGCTGCTGAAGCTCGAGGGCGTACTCGGCAGCGAGGACTATGCGATGGGGATGAAGGGCCGCGAGGGATGGCTGCTCATCATGCCCGAGGCCGAGTCGGAGAAGATCGGCGCGCTCGAGATGCTCAAGTGGCTCGTCGCCATGCACGATGCGTTCCAACTCTACGGCCGTCCGGCGGCCTACACTTGGGACCCGCGCGAGCCCCAGTCGATGATGTTTGCATATCCCGTTGGACCGTTACGAGATGTGCGTATTCAGTTTTCCTAACTGCTGTAGCAACAAAAATTTACTGACGACAAGCAGCATCTGTTCCTCGACCGCGAGCTCGCGGAGGGACTCGACCCGCGCGACGATCGCACTTCGTTCATTCGCTCGCAACTGCTTGGTGTGCAAGTCCGCCGTATGCGTGGGCTGCCGGTGCAGGTGGGCCAGCTGGCACAGAACGTGCAGAATCTTACGCAAGGGCAGTCTGGCCCTGGCACATCCACCCCCACCTCGCCCAGCACCGGCGCGCCGATGCTCCCGCCGATTGGCGGTATTCCCGACCAGCAGCAGCAAACTCCTCCGCTATCTCCTCCGCCGCAGGACCCAAGGAACATGCCCCAGCTTCCTCCGCTGAGCTTTGACCAGGCCAAGGCGAAGCCGACTCCCCCAACTCCGGTATCGCCTGTACGCGCGAGCGATATTCCAGGCGCGCGCTCTCCGTCTCCTGTTCCTGCACCTGCACCTACGACCACGAGCGCGGCATTCGCACAGCAGCAGCCGAAGAGCCCTACGCCTGTGTCGCCTTCGTCTCTCCATCCTCCGCCCAGTGCAGCAGGTCTCCCGCGACCAGCATCGCCGGGTACGACTTCCGCTCGCGCCTTCCAGATGGCTCCGCGCGCACCGACGCCTACAGGCACGCGCGGCCAGCTTGTCGCGAGTCCCACGAGCAGCGTTGGATCGTACGGTCGTCCGAGCATCGACGGTCTCCCGCAACAGTCCGAGGCTATCGCTACGCCTGCCCGGCTCCCCCAGCCGCCGCCAATGGGTGCAGGACCGGAGACGGTGCCGCCACCTGCGCCGCCGATGTCCCCTGCGTCCCGCCCGCTTCCTACGTCCATGCCCACTTCTCCGATGCCGAATTCACCTTATGGAGGACAGTCGCAACCGCAACCGCAGCCGACGCGGCAGAATACCAACCTCACGCAGTACACGGAGTCGTCGTCCAACTACGATTCGGTGTCGCAGGCTCAATCGTCTGCTGCTCAGACTACTACGCAACAGCAGCAGCCTCAGTCGGATTACTTCTTTGACGAGGCGAACGCGGCTTTGTATTACATGCAGACGCATCCTCAGCAGCAGCAGCCAACCCGCGACGAGGAGACCGAGGCGGAGAGCACAGATGGCAGCCAACGCAAAGGCGCGATGGAGTTTGGGCGCGAGTCGGGCTTGAGCGCTAAACGGAGCGGGAGTCTGGCGCGGAAGCCGTCCGGTGCGCGTGCACTGCCACCGCCGCGACGCCTTGCAGGAGCCGGCGGAGCTGAAAAAACGCGCTCTGAACTGGCGACTGTGGAAGCGAGCCCGCCCGCGCACGTTACCCAGCACGCCCAGCAACCGACGAACGCGATGGGCGACGACGCAGCCGACGCGCTCGCCGCGCTCAGCTTCCTCGAGCGCGAGGAGCAGCAAACACACCAGCCACCACCGCAGATTCGTCCGCTCGTCGTTAATAAGAGCCCGCCGCCGCCTAGCCCGAGCTCGGGCACACCGCCGCCGCTGTCCGCGTCGTCGCAGTACCCGTCGTCGTTCGCGCAATCGCGCGGCGCGCAGGAGCGGAAAGCCCAACAGGCCGCGCGCCAGGCGGCCTCGCAGCAACCTGGCCGTCCGAACGGTCGCAACGGCGCACCCCGTACGGGCCGTACCGGCTGGCAGAGCAGCGACGAAGAGGAAGAAGAGGAGGAGGAGGAAGACGATGACGACGACGCGGACTCGGACGGCCCGCCACGCAGCGCTGTGCTCCCGCCGCGCATGCAGGAGGATTACGCGCAGCAGCAGCAACAGCGCGAACGCAGCCCCATGCCTTCCGACGGTCGCTCCAGACAGCTCCAGGACAACTACAACCAGTCATTGCAGCGCCCGCCGCGCGTCCTGCCGCAGATTCCAGCTGGCCGGTCGCCGTCTGGTTCGATGCAGGGTCATCAGAGTACGCGTTTTTCCAGCTCTTCACATTGCTTACTTCTCACTGTATTGGGTTTACAGCGCCGCCGAGGGGTTACGAGGACGCGTCGCCGTCGCGCCCGGCGACGCAGTATCAATATGAAGAAGACCCACGTGCGTCGCAGGCGCACCTTTGTGGCCAGTCGAGCCAGCAAGCGCTCCCGCCGTCGCGTCAGACCGTGTGGAGCACCGTCCTCGACCCGTCTGTACCTCAGCCCCTGAACGCGCCGCACGGTCGCGAGACGTTCGTCCAGCTCGAGCCGAGCGAGACTATGACGAAGGCGTTCACGCCGCAGGGGCTGCTCCAGGCGGGGCTGCAGGACAAGCAGGAGCGGTCCGCGAAGAAGCAGGAGGAGATGGCGCGCGAGACGGGTGCGAGTCTCATCAACGTGCCCTCGAAGCCGCCGCCGCCGCAGACCGGCCTGCTTGGTGCCATCACCGCGCACGAACGCGACCGCAAGCGCGAGGGCGGTGTCGGAGCCGCTCTTACAGAGCGCGAGCGCGAGAAACGTCTTGCGGAAGAGCGGCAACGCAAGATCGACGAGCTCAGTCGCAACCAGCTCGAGCAGCTCGGCAACGGCGGTGGCTCGGTGTACAACATGCAGGGCGGCTCGCCGCAGGGCTACCCTGGCTACCCGATGATGAATCCTATGTTCATGAACCCGATGATGAGCATGTACGGCTTCCCGGGGATGATGCCTGGTATGCCTGGTATGCCGCCCATGGGCTCACCTATGGCTGGAGGGATGGGTTCGCCGATGGGCCAGATGCCGGGCATGAGCGGGTTCCAGCAACAGCAACAGCAGATGGCGCAACAGCAGCAGTTGTGGGCAGCGCAAGCGGCCGCGGCGGATGCGTATCAGGTCAGCTAACAACTCACTCCTTTGCTTCGACTCTTCCGCTGACATATAGCTATAGCGCACTATGATGTCCTTCAGCGCTGCGGGCTCGCAGGCCGGCGACGCGCCTGAAGGTTCGCAGCTTCCGGGTAGCCAGGTTCCTGGCGCGCCGCAGGGCCAAGGCTCGCAGCTGCAGCCCCAGCAGTGGAACCCGATGATGATGGGCGGTATGAACATGGGCATGAACATGATGCACCCCATGATGGGTATGATGCCTGGCATGATGAGCTCGCCAGGCTCCGAGTACGGTGGTGGGGGCGGCGGGATGATGATGCCGCCACCGCGCCCGACGTCCGGGCACATCTCGCAGCAGGGCAGCCCGCGCCAGTCGCCGATGCGCCGCACGCTCGATGAAAGTCCCGCACGCGGCAACAGCCCCGCGCGGTGACTGTGACTCGTAAAATCTCGACACGCGTCGAGTTCTTGACTGCCTTCCGACCCTATATGCCGCGCACGCTCTCTGTCTTGCCTCATCGACATCGCCTATGGACATCTGGATAGATTCAATCCGTGTTTCCCGCTATTACTCTCTCTCTCTCCCTTTCCCTCTGCCACCTCAGTTCCCACTCGTCGACGTCTTTTCGTGGGTTTGCTTTGTGAATATGCGCTGCTTTGTGCCATGTTTGATTCTCGGATCCTCGTCTGTGCGTTCTTCCCACCCTCCCTCACTCCCTCGCATCCTCGCTCGCTCGACTAGTCGTCGCCTCGCTGTGTAAATGATTACGCCAATACAACGATGGAGATTCTGAAGCCGGCCGTTCTCGGTCCAGCGCGTGAGCCGAGAGTGCTTATTTCTTTGTCGCAACGCGCGGCATTCAAGTGTTATCGACGTTTAGGTTCGCTCTTGTCTGCAAGTGTTCTGCTCGCTGACGTTTTGTACTTGATCACAGGTTGAAGGAGCTTCACAAATACGAAGATTGATGCTCTGTGACTTCCCATCACGTACCTGCATGAATCGGCCCCCATCCCACTGACAGGTATCCGGTCGTCGGCACCCCGTCGGTAGCAGTGGCCGGCAAAACCTTGTTCTCAGGCTCCTGAACCCAGGGGGTGGTCGGGTGCCACAGGCCCTTTAAACAGGCGCGGGCAAGAGCGTTGTGTTACCAAGCCTCAGTCACAGTCCTCTCTCGACCCACCGCAGCATCATGCCTGGCGCTCCCACCTCGCATGCGCTCTTCGAACCAATTCGCATCGGCGACATGGACCTTGCGCACCGTGTCGTCCTCGCTCCGTTGACGCGAATACGCGCGACGGACGACCATATTCCCACGGAGATGATGCTCGAGTACTACCGCCAGCGGTCGAGCACGCCTGGCACATTCTTGCTCACGGAGGCGACGCTGATCTCCCAGCGTGCGGGAGGCTTTATCAACGTTCCCGGCGTATGGAATGATGCTCAAGTCGCCGAGTGGAAGAAGGTATGACCTTCAGTCTCCAGCGGGGCTCAGCAATCTCATCGACCGGGGGTGTTTGCATAGATCGTGGACGTCGTACATGCGAACGGGTGTTACATATACTGCCAGCTCTGGGCTCTGGGACGTGCTGCGAGCGCAGAGCAGTTGGCACTGGAGCTGCCCGGCGCGGATGTAGTGTCCAGCGGCGACGTTCAGCAGGACCCTAACTACGTAAAGCCGCGTCCAATGACGCATGCGGAAATCGACGAGATGGTGACCTTTTACGCTGACGCTGCGAAGAACGCGGTGTTCGGTGCTGGCTTTGACGGTGTGGAAATCCACGGCGCGAACGGTGAGTACAGACTTGAACGTTTAGCGAGAGAAACGGATACTGACAGCGACATTGGTTTAAGGCTACCTTGTCGACCAGTTCATCAACGATGTCACGAACAACCGCACAGACGAGTACGGCGGCTCAATCGAGAAGCGACTCAAGTTCCCGCTCCGCGTTGTGGACGCCGTGATCCAGGCCGTCGGTGCATCGCGTACGGCGATCCGCCTTAGCCCATACGAGCGCTTCAGCAATATGCTCATGGACGACCCGATCCCTACGTTCTCTGCCATGATATCAGAGCTCAAGACACGCAACATTGCATATCTGCACATCATCGAGTCCCGCGCTGCGTCCGCGCCTGGCGTGTACAATCCGCCTGCGCCTGGATCGAACGAGAACCCCGAGACCGAGTCTCTTGACTTTGCGCGCAAGATTTGGGCGCCGCAGCCAATTATCCTAGCGGGAGGATATACGCCGGAGCGTGCGGTGAAGAGAGCCGAGGAGGCGGCAGCGCGTGGTGAGAACGCCGTCATAGCGTTTGGGCGGTACTTCATTGCCAACGTAAGTAGACATTTCCTCACACGCGTGGATCCTGTCTCACGAGATGCAACAGCCCGATCTTCCCTTGCGCCTCCGCAAAGGCATTCCTCTGACCCGTTACGATCGCTCGACCTTTTACGCCATCAAACAAGCCGCTGGCTACACCGACTATCCATTCGCTGCCGAGGCAAACGGCAACGGCCACGCAAACGGCGTGTGAGGCTCTAACCCCTGCGTTCAGTCTGCCGTAGGCATATTGTGGCATTTCAACATGCCACAGAGATCGACATCCTGTATCATATCGTGCGCTCGCAGGCAGCCAAACTCTGGATTACACATGCCACTTCGCAAAGTCACCTACAACCGTGCGGGTCTCAGTCCACAGCGTCTTGTTTCCTGTCGGGTAAAACGCCGTCAGAACTTCAGTCTCCTCCCACGCCGACGAATGAGCCGTCGGGTTGAGCGCGTAAAGGATCTCCAACGCAGATGGTGAATCCAACACGCCGCGTGAGATTCCTATGCATCCAGCAGTGAGTAATCCGGCGACTGATTCGTATAGCTCGGCCATACCTGTGTCGATGATAACGACTTTGCCCTCGCACCGAGTAGTGATCTCCTGGGTCAAGTCAGCGCTATGCCGAGTCATGTCAAGACGGGGGGACGCACAGTGAATAGGGGTGTGTGGCCCATAATCATACGCCTGGAACCAATCTGCGCCAGAACGTTGTCGACGTCAGGACATATGGTCGAGTCGTCTTCGCCATTCTCATCCCATCCGTCGAGAGCCCAACCGCGGTACCAGAGCGGTCCGTCGGGGGAGTAGAGTTCCACTTCCTCCGGTGTAGCGGTCGCAGGCAGACCAGGGCTGGCTTCCGCAGGAGGAAAAGGCTGCGGGAGAGGCGAACGCGCCTGGAGTTTGGCCAGAAGTGAGGCGCCAATCTCGTTTATGCGCGAAGGATAAGGAGTAAGGTTGGAATACGTCGGAGAAAGACCGCCATGAACGAAGGAGAGAGCAGAGGTGGTCAGGTTTGACGATCTCTTCCAGCCAGGATGGAAGTCGGTGTCGACGGGGCCGAGGGAGGGATGAAGGGGAAGTCGAGTCGTGATACTATAGTTCTTCCTCCAGGTTTGACCAATCCAGTCGTGGTCGAGGACCTCAAACCTCAAGGTATCGTTGCCAAACGTTGCCTTCTCCTCGTCAGTCGCGTATCTGGACGTGGCTCAGCGACATGAGCAGCATCTTAGAGAGTCACGGCAGCGTACCGCCAGTCGCCTAGCGTAATAATGTTGAGGGGATGAGAATTATCAGGGTGGCGTAGAGAACCGTACCAATGCTCTCCATCCACTCGTGGTTACCTGCGACGGTCTTCTCAGCTGCGAGTACAAGGGAGCTTCGCGAATCTACTCACCAAGATGCGAGATGACTTGGCCCCCAGCAGCCCTCGCCTGATCTCTCAGCTGGTCCATCCACCTGAAGAGCTTGATAGTATCGGTCCACCTTCGTTCGACCGGCGCGTTAGCTAAGTCCTACTGTGACAGCGTTGAAAAACAGCACACTACCTGTCAATGATGTCCCCAGTCTGCACGAAGATAGTATCACCCGCGATCCAGTCTCCGTTAGCGTCGACGAGTTTGCCGAGGCGCAGTGCAGTGAGAGCATTGTCGAAGTCACTGTGCAAGTCACCGATCGCGACAACGCGGCGCGTGAATGCCTTCACTTCGTGTGCAGCGGTGTACGTCACGGTGGACAGTACGCCGCTCAGTGCTGCAACGGCCCACGACTTCGACAGCTTCATCGTCACGGGGTGAAGTAGATGTCCGACTAGGTAGGAAGGAGGTACATACCCGTCTTATATCTGGCTCTGAACTTGCTTCCTAGGTTGACATATTGTAGAAGGTTCAAGATACCCTCTGCCCAGGACGGCGGTGATCCCCTAAACCCAGGGCAGAGACGTTCGCTGATCACTGCGCGGCATCTAACCCTCTGCCCAGGCACTTCGCTAACACCCTCGTCGCCAAATGGGATGACAAGTTGCGGCCGCCGCGTTGTTTCGTGTGGAAGTTATGGTGTTGCTTAGCCATCCCTATCGGCAAAGTCGGCGACGCCAAGAACAGGTTCTCCGCTATTGCCGAAATTTAAACGCAGAACATACAGGACATTCCGCTGGAATGGATACAGTACATATAGAGGAGCGGCGTTTCTGCACGCTCACACGCATCCAGAGGTAACGTTTTAGCGGGGATGTTGAACTGAAGCGTTGTGAACAACTCTTCATTGCCGACAACGGAGTAAGCCCAAAGCGGTCCGCTAGACGGTCATAACAGTATCCGCGAGGAAACACCCAAGCATCCGCGAACGTCGAGTGATTGTGCGATGTTGAGCCGATGCTAAGTTCAGTGCACGTGGCCGTAAAAAGTGTGATGGAGGCATCAACAGGCGTAAAATTCGTTCAACACGAGAAGTAAGGCTACCATCGCATCCTCTAGGCTCGTCCCCAGCCGCTTTTCGGACTCCGCCGAGACGGATCCTCAAAGCGGCTGGGATGCAGGTCCGTCACAAGAAGGGTCACACTTTTAGATACGGAACGTGACATTGGACTTAGGCGATTCGCGCACACCTCCCCCACACTCCATTTTCATGTCTCTACACGACACAATAAAAACGATTTTCAGTGCATTTAGAGTCGATTTAGCTACGGTTATTTTTCGACACAGAATATTACACAGAAAATAGAGAACGCTACAGGAACGTGTTCTACGTGCCAGAGCACATCGCCCACTTGGATTCCAACCCGTTCGAGGACTTGGTAACGTGAACGCAGCCCTCGGGCATTTTCTGTGTATTATTCTGTGTCGAAAAATAACCGTAGCTAAATCGACTCCAAATGCACTGAAAATCGTTTTTATTGTGTCGTGTAGAGACATGAAAATTGAGTGTGGGGGAGGTGTGCGCGAATCGCCTAAGTCCAATGTCACGTTCCGTATCTAAAAGTGTGACCCTTCTTGTGACGGACCTGCCTCCCAGTCGCTTCGCCGAGGCTCAGCCACGATTTCAAACCCCGCCGAGGCGAACGCCGACTGGTTACGAGTCTACGCATCCTCCTTGCCAAGCGCAGTATGCAAGGGTCGTCCCGCACCTCCTTTGGAAACTCTCCGGAAGTCTCCATGCTCCCTACGTCTACAGACTTCGCGCATTGAAGGCTCCGAGAGAGCCGACTCTTATGCGCAATAATAGACGCCGTTATGGTAGGGGGCCCATCGAGACGCGAGAGTATTACCGCTGCCGTGTACTTGTACGCGATCCCGGATTTCCGGGCTTTGTTCTCTTGGTAGAAGAACTCGACCTTGGAAGTCGCGCGGCCGATCCCTCGTGCAGTCCTAGTGCTGTGTTGCGTGAAGTTCTCGCTCTTCCCCGCAGACACTTGAGCAATGTCTGCGGACAGCCCGGCAAACCCTGCGCCTAGGTTGACTTTGCCGGACATGAACTTGCGCACCCGTTTCTCGCTCTCAAGATCATGAACCTCCTCCTCGGGCGCGAGCGCTGCCGCGATTGGGCACCGATCAAGAGAGCTGGACTTAGGGCTCTGCGAGTGGGACGTAAAGTTGAGGGTCACTGTTGCAGAGGTGAATCGTTGGTCGATGATGGTGCTGGTGCTGGAGAATTCGAAGCTGAAGACGATGAAACAGGCGTGGGATGGCGGCGCGTCGGGGCCCCACTCAGGGGAGGACAGTGTCCCGTAACGAAGATAGAGCACGCTGACTATGATGCGGTGGCGATCAAAGTCTTCATCGATAATGACGGGGTCGTCCCTATCCAAGACGGGGAAGGGCGGCGTGACAGAAGAAGAACGTGACCGCGGAGTAAGGAAGCTTCGTAGGGAGTCCGGTGTTGTGGGGCGTGCAGAAGGTGGCGTGGTTGGAGAAAGCAGCGAGGATGACACGCGCGACGCCGAGGAGGTTTGGATGGGACCAGGAAGCGCAGAAGTCTCTGGCTGTAAGATCATAGGCGGAAGAGGCGGCGGTGTCGAGATACGTGTTGCCTCGACGGGCGATGGAATCGGCGCGACGCATTGCGGCTCTAGTGGACTCGGAGGTGCTACGAGGGGAAGCCGCTGCGGTGGTAGATTCGCATCGTCGACCGGGACAGCGACAGATCGAACTGTGGTCCGATTGCGCCCGACTGACCATGCGTTTGGCCTAGGGCCCGCGGTTGTCGCGAGTACAACTAGTTGCGTGCTGGGACGAGTACTGGCAGGCGCGGGGCCAGCAGCGGCGCCATGAGTCGGTCCTGGAACCGAATGTCATTAAAACGTTCGACAAGGACGGGAACGGAGCTTACGATTCGTACCAGAGTGAGAAGCGTTGCGGCCCGGCGGATGTGAGCGCCCCTTCCGCGATGTGCCCGAAGATG